>PVIA01003727.1:79860-159490 GCA_004024845.1 Tonatia bakeri
CTTCATTGTTTTTCATTCTTTTCATTACTTTTTCTTTTGCATAGCCTTATGATTTTTTCTTTTTCAACTTTTTCTCTATTTTTTCTTTCATATCTCTTATTTACTCTTACCTTTTCTTACTCCATTTGTTCGTTCTTCTTTACTTATTCTTTTATTCCTTCCCTTTCTTTCTTTCTTTCTTTTTTTTTTTTTTTTTTTTTTTTTTTTTTTTTTTCTTTTTTTGGGTTTTTTTTTTTTTTTTGCTTGTTTTGGTTCTATTTTTTCTGTTGTTTTGTTTTGCTCTGTCAGAACCTGCACAACAGCACATAAGATGTAAGGGAGGGAGCGGGAAGTTGAGCCTCACATTCAGCCAGCCAGAGGGGACAGCCCACCAACAAATGGGCCAATAACAACCAATGCCCAAATACAACAAAAGAACCCACATAATCTACACAAGGGACATTCCTTCAACATCCAGCTCAGGAGATCAAGAAGGCTGCACCAGTAAGCCCCACAAGTCTCCTGCCACATAAGGCAACCCCAGGAAGACAGGGAGTCAAAGCAGATCTATGTATCTAATACATAGAAACAAATAAAAACAAGAGTCAGCTAAAATGGGGAGACAAAGAAATAACCTCAAAACAAAAGGAGGAATCCCCAGGAAAAAAAAAAAGCTAAATAAAATTGAGGCAGGCAACTTATTAGACATAGAGTTGAAAGTTATGCTTATGAGGATGCTCAAGGAACTTAGCAGGAACCACATGAGCATGAAAAAGAGCACAGAAACTATGAATAAGAATCTATTGTAAAAGGAGAATGTAATATCTGAAATGAAGACTACACTAGTAGGAATTAAAGGTAGGTTAAATGAAGCAGGGGATCAAACCAGCAATTTGGAAGACAAGGTAGAAAAAAACACAACCGGCCCTGGCTGATGTGGCTCAGTAGACTGAGTGTCAGAGTGCAAACTGAAAGATTGCCAGTTTGATTCCCAGTCAGAGCACATGCCTGGGTTGCAGGCCAGGCCCCTAGTTGTGGCATGCAAGAATCTGATGTTTCTGTCCCTCTCCTGCTCCTTCCCTCCCTCTCTCTAAAAATAAATAAAATGTTAAAAAAAAAAGAAAAGAAAAAAACCCAATCAGAGCAAGAGAAAGAAAAAACACTTAAAAAGAATAAGAATGGTTTAAGAGAATGTTGGGACAACAGAAAACGTAACAGTATCCACATAGGGATTCCAGAAGAAGAAAGTGAGCAAGAAATAGAAAAGTTGTTCAGAGAAATAATGACAGAACTTCACTAACTTGGAGAAGGAAAAAAACTACACAACTTCAGGAAGCACAGAGAGTCATCATAATTAAAATGGCAAAGGTTAAAGACAAAGAATCTTCAAGGCAGCAATACAGAAAAAGTCAGATACCTACAAGGGATCTCTAATAAGACTGTCAGCTGACTTCTCAACAGAAACACTTCAGGCCAAAAGGGATTGGCATAAAGTACTCATAATAATGAAAAGCATGGATCTGTAACCAAGACTACTCTATCTAGTAAGGCTATCATTTCCAATTGAAGGTGAAATAAAGATCTTCCCAGACCAAAAAATATATATAAATGAGCAAAAGGGGTTCATTAACAACAGATCAGCACTGCAAGAGATAGTAGAGGGTACACTTTAAGTAGAAGAAGAAACAGAGAGGGAGGAACCCAGGTATAAAGGAATAAAATGGCAATGAATATATATTTATCAATAATAACCTTAAATGTAAATGGATTAAATGCTGCAACCAAAAGACATAGGGTACCTGAATGGATAAGAAAACATGACCCATGCATATGCTGTCTACAAGAGACCCACCTCAGAACAAAAGACTTACACAAGCTAAGAGTGAAGGAATAGAAAAAAATATTCCACATAAATGGAAATGGAAAAAAAAGTTGGAGTAGCAATACTTATGTTCATAGCAGTGTTATACACAATAGCGAAGATTTGGAAACAGCCTAAGTGCCCATCAGTACATGAGTTGATCAAAAAACTATAGTACATTTATACAATAGAATACTATACAGCAGTAAAAAATGGAATTTTCTTTTTGCGACAGCATGGATGGAACTGGAAACTATTACGCTAAGTGAAATAAGCCAGGCAATGAAAGGCAAGTTCCACATGATCTCACTTATAAGTGGACTTTAATAAACAAAATAAACCAAAGAGCAAAACAGGATCAGAGTCAGAGAAACACGGAATAGACTGACAGCTGTTAAGAGGGGAGGGACAGAGTGGGGACTGGTTGAAAGAAGGTGAAGGGATTAGTTAAAGAACACATACGCATGACCCATGGACATGGACAATGGTGTGGGGGTTGACTGTGGGAACAGGGGCAGGCTGGATGGAAGGGGACAAAAAAGGAAAAATTAGCACTACTATAATAGCATCAACAATGAAATATTCAAAAGAAAAAATAAAAATAAAATTATCCATACATGATAAAATAAAATCCATAATGCATTTCATAAAAAATATTTTAAATTCAAGCTTTCATCTAATAAAAACACTAAAAAAGAATTTAGGTAAATACCTACCAGTAATTACTTCTTTACATCGTGAAATTTTACTCTCAAATTTTCATACTGAAATCCTCCAAAAAAAAGACAAAAGTCTAATATTTCATTCTAAAGAAACTGATCAACTATTTGTGAAAATCTGAGTCATTATTTTTCTCACAAACCCTTTTAGTAGCACCCATCCAAATAGTCACCAGATACTGTCAATGCTCTTTATATTCCCATTTTTATTGCCCAGAATCCTAAATATGTGGGGGTTTTTTTAATTACTAACCTCTGTCATTCATCTTTATGCTTCTCCAATTATCTTCTTTAAAAAAAGGGAGGGAGGCCCTCATGGAATTTTGCTTACCTTCTCAAAAGTCCTGAGTGGTTTACTGATTAAATTCAAACTCTAGCTTAGCATTCAAAGTCTTTCAGGGTATGGTAGTAAATTACAATTCAAAGAAATACGATGTAAAAGATGTTAACTGCCTGCTATGTTCCAGACTCTAAACAGAGTAGTGGGCTGGTAGTGGGGATAAAGAGGAACCAGACATAGTCCTCACTCCCAAAGAAGCCAACGTAGTGAGGAGGCAGCTAAGTAAACTAAAAGTTGTATGGAGTGCAGCAAATACAAAAAAAAAAAAAAAAAAGTAACTAACTATGGGTGCTAACTAGATGGTAAATCCTAAGGTTGATGAAGAAAAAAGTAAAAATAATATGTTGGCAATCTGCTTCCAAAACTGATGAAGTAACAAACAGGACTTAGCCTCCTGCCTTAAAACAACTAAAATCTAGACGAAATAATGGTTTACAGACATTGGACAACAGGCAGCATATGACAAGGTCAGCCCTACAATTATTGTAGCTTGCTGACTAAAGTTACTCAGAAAGGGGGAACCCAAACAGAGCCTGCCTTGCCCAGAGCCACACTGCTAATAAGGAGTGGAGTTGGGCTTCAGATTCAAGTCTCTAATTATAAGGTCCCCAGAAGTTCTAATTTTCACTTTTCTGCCACCTTTAAAGCTGTGTCTGGACTATACCCTCAGCCTAAGAATCAACTCACTCATACTCCAATATTCTTCCTTGACCTATAGAAATTATTTTCCAAGGTTTCAATTTAAATATTATTCCATCCAAAAAGCTTCCCTAATTCCACTGCCCCCAGACACAGTAAAAATTAGTATTATCACCCTCTATAATACTGTATTGCTTTGTTTTTATTTTTTATGGCACTAATTTTATTCTGCTTTACCTAATAATAATATTAATGTTAATTAACATTTACTGAGTTCTCACTACCTCATTGCTCTAACCAATGTACACACAGCAAATCATTTAATCCTCTGGACAATTCTATGCAATAGGTATTATTTTAAATCTCATTTTGTAGGTAAGAAAACTGAAACACAGAGAGAGAAAATAACTTGTCTGAAGTTACACAACTATTAAGCATGGAATCAAACCAAATAATCTGGTTCCAAAGTCTATACACATTACCCAGTTTTTTTGCTGTCTCAATCATCTGCTAGACTTCTTTAACAGAGACAGTTCATCTAACTAATCCAGGTTGTATGAGCTATATTTCATATAACCCAGAACACATATGAGATATACCTCATACAACCCAGAACAATGTTTTATACCTAATAGACACTATACTCTATGTCATGTTCCATATGAACAAATGAACAAAGGAACACTGTGAGGCTATAAAGGACTAATTACACTAAGTGCTAAGCCAGAACACTGGGAAACTAAACTATGGAGAAAACCCACCTAAAATCCTTGGAGAGAAATTATTTTTCATCCTTGAAGCTCTTTGGAAATTTTATCCATAAACAAGTCAAGCTTTCACATACTCCAACAATGGAATCTTACTTCACCCTTAGCTAGTTTCAACACTGGCAAATAATAGATATATAATTGTATGTTTATTTTAATGATGTATAGACATATTTCATACATTTATTGTAAGCATAGAACAATATTACTAGTGAGAATATATATAGGTGAAAAATATGTGTGGGGGTGGGAAAGAAGAACTATTAAAGGTAATAAAAAATAGCAGCAATAAAAACAACTACAATTTTCCAGCATTTACTATAAGCCAAGCACCTGCATTATCATTATTAATGGCATTATATAATGCCAGTACACTATCTCAGTTAACCCTCACAATAACCATAAGGAGGAATAAGATGAGCCCTGAAATTCTGGCATTCACATTTTAAAATAGACTTTTTTTTTCAGATAAATTAAAGAGCAATGTGCTATGTTAGTATCAATTTTATTAAAAATGAATAGAAGCTTATAAGTCATAGGACTACCACATTAGATTACACTTTTTAATTGATTATTGCTTTTCATCAACTTTATCAAAACTTTTCCATTTGAACTGGCAAGCACAATTATTCTGCTTACATCAATACCATCATGAATTCATATATGTTCAGTATTTACTCCACAAGAGTTCATTTACTAAGAAAATGTAGTAAAGTTTCCTGATTCTTGAGGCTGAACATAATGGTTACAAGACTTTAAATTAGATGCTCACATCCACTCACCTAGTTAGCAAGTGCTACAACCAATGACCTCTATGAATTGCTTTGAATAATCAATCACTCTAGTCTAGGTGATCAAGAAGTTCCCTCTACTTATTCTCCAGAGCTAAAGAGTCTTGCATACAATAATTATAATTAAAACAGAAGTCAAGGAAATACATAAGCACAGATACAAAATATCCTAATCTCAGAAGTAATCATCAGTCCAATTGTCTTAAATCACAAAGGTCTATCAGGAAGTTTAAGTTTTTTTAATTATTTAATTCACTCCATTCTGGCAGTTAAAATTCTAATTCAATAAACCTTCAATAATTCAATAGTATATTAGTATAATACTTTAAGAAGAATAATAATACAATTATATTACATCATTTCATATCACATTATATTATATTATTTCATGAGTATCAGTCATCAATTGTTTACTACATGTAGGCAAAATATTTGGTCGTTTACTATGAGATCTCCTTTACTCTCCATCACTCTGGGAAGTTTGGTTTTCTTATTTGTACTTTATATATGAGAAATGGCTTGTAATAACTTGTCCATGGTCTTACAGATACCATGCACAGGGCTAGAATGGGGGCTCAAATCCATCTCAGGTACCACCAACAGTAAGAGAATTTTGCAAAGTGGGAGTTTCAAAAATTAACCTATAAAAAATCAATAGCTTTCCTATACAGAAACAAAAAGTTAGAAAATACATGAAAGACAAAACTCTTTTTAGAATAGTAAATGTGTAAAAAAGTAAGTAAGCAGATAAATAAATGAATAGAACTCCAAGGTACAAACTTATTAACAAATGTTTAAAACCTCTAAAAAGAAAAACTATACATTTCTTAAAGACACAAACTTATTGAGCAAATGGAAAGATTCTTCTTATCTAAGCAGATTCTTAGATGAGAAGATTCCACCTCATAAAGATATTAATTATCCCTATGTTAATTCATATTTTATCATAATTCCAATAAAAAATGCCATAGGCTTTTATCCCTTCGAGGTCTGCTGCAATGGCAGAGGTGGTGTAGGTTAGCACTTCAGATATTAAAACATATTCTAAAGCCTCCATAATTAAAATAATGTGATAATGACATATGAATAGACAGACCAACTGCACAGAACAGAAAATATAAAAATATGTATGACTGAACAGGAAAATTTATAATAAGGAACCATGCCACTGGAAGAAAACATAAATGAATTTCTTTATAAAGAACAAGTGGGAAAATTTTTCCTATTTATGCCTCAAAAACATAAGATTCAACAGAGTCAACTAAACAATATTAAAGGCTAATGCCTCATTTGGTCAGATAATCATCATGGATTCTATGGAATGCAAAATCCAACACACCTCTGAGAATCATAGAAATTGTAGAATTGTTCAGAAATCATGTAATTATTCAGAAATTGTGGAACTCTAATACCTTCATCTCCTTCATCATTTTTTTTCAACACCAGCACTAAGACTGTAGTAATATAACCATAACCTAGGACAGTCTAAACCACATCTTTAGGATTTAGTTAGAAATAAACTACATTATCCCATATTCCAATTCTTCACTTCCAAGACTTATTACATTTCAGTACTATGGTTACTTTAAAGGGGATTATAATCTTTGAATGTTTTAATACACTATTTATATTTTAAAAATACATAAGTGATTTCTATGTGCAACAGGGCAAGGGCCCTTAATAGATATTTAAATTTACCCTATAATTAAAAATAATAATAACGCAAATATAGGCAAAAGATCTGTAAACAACATTTTTCAAAAATCTGTTGTGGAGAAGGACCTCTGGTGTCCATCTGGATTCCAGCCAGTCTATAGCATGGCTATTGACAGCATGGCATTTGAGTCTACAATAAGACAGTCTCTTTGCTTACTTTGAGGTATTGTACTTCACCATAAAGGATGCCAAGCCTCTAAAATTTGTAAAGATTATGTTTAGAAAAAAAAATCTTGGTTGTTTTACATTTTTCCCAGTAAACATTTCAAGAAGCATGATATAAATTCTTTGCACGCTGAATACACCATCACCACTGACTGGCAGGAATATATTTCAGACACAATAGTTACAGTGTCTGATTGGTACATCCGGAACATATAGATAACATCTACATTTATAAAAATGAAGTCTCCACAAGGAGCTTCAGAAAAAGCTCTTTAAGAAACAACACAGAAATGGTATGTTGGCAAAAGACATGATCACAGCCTTGCTTTACACTAACATTGCTTTGCAAATGAAAATCTGCACTATTCCTTATGATCAGGGTTTCACCCATTTATTTGGTTAATCATTCAAATGGCTAAACAGACCTCTAATTTGAAAATAAAAACCAATTGATGCAATCACAAACAAGTTCTAAAATTGCGGTTTATAAAAATTGAAATCTTGTTCTAAGCCAAAACACACACACAGTTACCTTTTCCTAATCAGAGCATTCATTTCTCCTCATTATGATCTCACAAGCACATTAAAATCTTATTAACATTAATTACTTCTGAGCGCCTATGCATGAGCAGTGACAGTCGTGAGTGTGCGCATGTCTGGATCATATCTACATTTATATACCTTGCTGCACTTTGCTTATAAAACATGTGAAAATATTTCTGGTAACACCAATTAGCTAATTTCACACACACACGTATGGAGAGAGATAGTAAACTGCAGTCTCACTGCACAGCCTATCAAGAGATCAGCAAATATATGGACAAATGGACAGAAGAGAAAGCAGAAACACCTCTTAAATGTGAAAACTAAAGTGCCTTATTCTTGAGCCTTAGTTCTAGAGGTGAAACAAGTAGGGAGAACAAAATAATAAAAAATTTAAAATCATTAAAAATTAGAAAACTAAACATTCTCTTTTTTACACAGATGGGTTCACAGATAAAAATGATAAACAAAGAAAAACTGGCAAGCAAAAAGCAGCAGGCACAGGAGAGCTAGAAAGAGACAGATAAACAAAGAGACAGAAATGAATGAGTCCTTCCATAAAGTGTATACACGCAGGTCCATACAATACATACATCTACTCCAAAGAGTAATTATATTCAGATTTAATTTAAACAAAACAATATAAACTTTACTCTGGCCATAAAGTAAGAATAACAGCACACCATACCTCAAAATTAAACAGGTCTATCTTTACCAGCAAATAAAATTCCTGTTCAACCCCAATGAGTTATGGATTCTATTTATACAAACAACATTATATATAGGAGCCATTCATTCCTATAACAGAAACCCTATGTAAATGTAGAAAACTAGGCAGTAATAGCCAAAAAACTACATATGTATAATCCTTCTCTCTTTTTTTCACTTTCCTCTCAGCCTCTATTTTACCATCTACACGTACACTCCATCAAAGTATGTACTTCTCTCCATCATTATCTTTCCTTTAGTAGGACTATTCATAAAGAATACACCATTGATTATTATATCCATATTTTCTTATTTGACCTACCTCCTCTTCACAACCTACACTTTATACTAAAACCAGAGACCTATGAAATATCACTGCATCTGTATCCACACATTCTATCCTGAGTCTTTCTACCATCTTTAATTTTTGTTGTCATAGATTGTTATATATAGTTATTATAGATTAATATATATTATTATAGATTGTTAATATAGATCATTATTATTATCTCAATTATTTCACTATATTCTTTTCCTGAAGAAAATATTTCAAAATTTCTATAGAAAGCACCAGGGAGTCAGCCAAAAAAAAAAAAAGAGTTCATGTTTAGTTCCATAACTTATTCAGTGACAAAACACTTAATTGGGTCCCAATGCCTATGATGATAGAAACGAGAAAATAATATAACTTAATCCTAGGGGCATTTTAACAATTGGTTATACCCATTAAATGATTTTAGAATGCTTGACAAAAAATACAAAAAAATATTACAAGGCAGTCAACCATCCAACACAATTAACACTCATGTTGACTTAAGCAATTCAAGTTCATTTTATAATTCCAATGTTCTACGTATTTTCCAGCAGCCTCATCATGGGGTCACTGACATATAGCTCTACAGGTGTGTACCATACAGGACTGTTATGTCACAAAGCTCAAGTGCTCTCTCTATAGCATATAATACATTTTACAGAATAAATGGTGTGAAGTAGAATTTTGAATCTTTATGAAATAGCATTTAAAATATATGTCATTGACATCAATATGAAGTTTAAACTATAGCTGAGAATGTACTGAATTTTATCTTAATGTTATTCAACATGCTCAAAACAAAACAAAATATAATGGACAATCTCTGGGAAACCTAAAACATGCTAATATAAATGTTAGCAAATAAAGTGTTAAAGTTTTTTTAAACTTTATTAGAACCAGAGGATAATAAAATAAGGCTGAATACACAATAAAATTCTATTTAAAGATAAGCAAGAGATAGTTACTTCAAGTAATCACCAACTTACCATCACAACTTAAAATAAAACTGAAATCCCCTTCTTTATGAAGTTTACATGAACTTTATACAGGTCAGGGGCAACTGTTACAGTAGTATTTATGGCTTGTAAATATTCTGGTTTATCAGACCTACCAAACAGAATCAAGTGTGCCCTTTACAAGAAAGCCTACAGAATTTAGAAAAAAACACTGAAACACCCCCCCAAAATAATGGTTGCCTGTCATAACACATATCATCTTATGTTTTAAAATATACATTCATTTTTAATTAGTAAACACTTAAGTGTTTGTTTATAGGTCATTAATAGCTTAAGAGAAACCGGGAACCAAAAATCAAAGTATTAGCAACCACTGTCAAGTTTTTAAATTCACAGATAAGAAGAAAAATATGAGAGTTTTAAAAAAAATCAATTAACATCGACATTTTCAAGAATATGTTGCATCAGAGAAGATGGAAAAAGAGGAGGCAGAAAAGAAATAATCTTAGGTAAAAATAAAAAGAACCACAAGGCTGTATTATCAGTCTGCTGTGTGCACATAGCTTCCCAAAGATCCATGGACATGAGACCATGACAGCATTAGCAAAAAGTACAAAAATAGGTTGAGACTTAGAGCCCACCTACCCTCTCATAAATGCCACATCACAAAATGTAATGATTAGATGGCCAAGTTTCAACATCAAAGGTACACTTGGCATTTGAACCAGATCTAAGAATGATGGTCTTTGTTTTCCAGTAGAAGCTAATAAGCTGAGGTCTGCTTAACTCTTTCCTATGGTGGGGGCAGAGGGGGCAGCTTCTCAAGGATTACTGACATTGGAGACTACATATGAAAAAGATAGCTCATCATTTCCAAAAAAAGATACTTCATCCAGATCGCCCTCCAATCCACGAAATCTGAGATGCCTAAGGAGTCCTCTTTGTGACAGCCTTACAAATATATCCAAAGATGGTGAGCCCCATATGGCTCTGATAAATGAAACCTATTACTGTGAATTTCAAGCTCTTCTTTAAAACAAAACACTATTGGGTGAATTTGGTGTTCATGAAATAAAGCACTAATTGCGTGGCCTAACAACACCCTGAATCCTCTCCCTAGCAGACATTTTAAGTTGTGCCAAATTGGTTTTGGGATGTGAACAAATATCCCGGAGCCAGACTCTCACATGCACAGCACTACTCCCTGGAAGTAAGTTGGACACTCTGGGAAACTGCATTAACTCTTTCAGGCCACTAGAGAACCTCTCACTAAAAAATGTCCTCTTTTAAGACGAAAACAAGTCATTTCATTTAAAGTTAAAGAATTTTGGCCAGTTCAGCACTAAAGTATCAATAGATATTAGATAGCCCCTACATATATACCCCAATGGATGCTTACTCAAATGCATCCAGATATTCTTATTCTTCTTTTCCTATGTGTGCACAATTTCTAATACCTTAATAAGAGTTGTGCGTATTCAGAAGAGGAGAATTCCTTTTAAGCCAAATATGCCACATTTGCTATAGGGAGAGTGATAAGAAATTTTTGTTTCTTTGGTAACCACTTTCACCTTATTATAACAGGAAACTTCTCAAATTTTTGTTTTACCACATGGGATATAATTTCCACACTACTATTTTTTTCTATGGTCTTTCCAACCTGGTTCAGAAAGATGCCTACAACTGTGGAACTGTGTATTTAACTGGCAATTAATCCAACATCATATCTCTCATATTCAAACTTAAGAATAAAAACAATTTTTAAATGTCCCTAAATGTAAGAAAACAATTGTAACCAACAGCTTCTTCTTTGTTCCTTTTTTCTTTCTCTTAGTTTTAATTTCTTCAAAAAAAAAAAGTAATTTCTTAGAAACAAGTTGTTACTTTTTAAGGGAGTTTTAATTAAGCATTCTATTTGCAGTATGCTATAAGAAGTAATGTATTTCCTCTTTTAGCTCACTGATAAACATCTTAGATTATATTGGTCCTCAAGGTTACCCCAACTCCACTGGCTATAATTTTATACTTTTAGGTTACTGTCATTCTACAAATCTCCTCTTTCATCTTAAAGACTTAGTAAAGATACAGATTTTTAAAAATTAATTTTGGGGGGTAGAAAATAACTAAATGCCTATGAAGAAGGGTTTTTTTAACCACTTAGTGTAAGCCTTCTGAGATATATTCCTTAGAGAACCATATTTAATTTCCTGCCAACTGGTGTGAGTTTAAGAGTACTACCAGAAGCCTATGTTCCATTTCTATCAAAGCCTTATATTCTAACAATTAGCCTCTTTGTGCTGCTACATTAAAGAACCACCACCACCTCCTCAGACCCTAAAAGGAAATGAGATGCTAATTCCAAGTAGATAGGACACATTTGGTGAATCAAACATGTGGCTGCTTCTGACCTCACTTCATTAAAACTACAATTCTTAGAATAGAAATGAGGCCTGCCAATGTGTAAATATGAGAACATATACCAAGATTTCATTGGGGTTTTGAAGCTCTGTATAACCTTTAAATATTCCCTAATAAAAATTTAGAGGGTATGTTGGTATAGTACAACCTGTTCACACCATGTCTGATATGATGGCATCACTTCTAAGCTAAGTTAGTTACCGGTAACCAAATAAAAGTCATACTGTAGTTGAGTTTGTTTGGTATCTACTGGGTTTGCCAAAAAGTCCATTTATTTTTTCTATAAAATAAAAGACACATTTTTAAAAATTTTCACCAATAACTTGATTTGATTTGGATATTTTGAGTATGTCAGGTATCTCCCACTATTGGCTTCCAGTGAGTAGAGGCCAGAGATGCTGCTAAACATCTTCCAATGCTTAAGAGAGCCCCACAGCAAAGAATTATTTGGCCAAAATGTCAATAGTACCAAAACACTTCACAAACCATCTGCAATATTAAAATGGCTACACAAAAATTCATCAATTTTGGTAAGTTTTTTTAAACACACGCTGATATGACAGCTGTCACAATACAATCTAACAAAATTGTTTCAGATGAAGTTAAAGACAACTAAGCATTTCTAGAGCCATCATACAGAAAAAGCTAAACAAACTTTTTTGCCTACCCAAACCATACTAATGGCATTAAGAGGTAAATGGCAATACTCATCAGGCACCTCAACATCAAAAGTGTTTTACCTATTTTTTAAAACAAATATTTATTGTATCAAAGAGAAACTGACTCGATATATACTTACAACTTTGGCAGAGTGATACCATGACCAAGAAACAATTTTCCCACAAGATCCAAACAGAGGAGATATATGGGGCAGTTATAAACCTTTATGAAGACTGAAGTTCTGTCATATTTCTGTCATAGTTCCTTTTCCACCTTAAAGCCACATAATGATATCAATTTAGGAGAAAAAGTATCAAAACTTAGTACATGTTAATTTCAAAATCTCATGATCAACTGTAATCAGAACTTTTAGAAAATAGCCTATCCTTTATTAGGTGCCCCCCACATTTTTCATGTTAAGACCTCTGCCATGAGCTCAGACCCAATTTATTCAAAGCCATTTTTGTCTTCTGGTTTCATGTTCACTACTTACACTAAAATACAGGCAGAAGGCTTAACATGACACACACTGACCTTACAGTTCACCTAGTTCTGTATGGCTTTAATAGTCAAAGTGTTATTTGTTCAATCAGCTTCTAAACCTGACATTATAAGCAGAATAGATTATTTTTTTAGATAAGTTAGTGGGGAGGGGGAAATGGAAAGGAAAAAGAGCAGAGCAAGGATATTACAAGGGCATCTTGATCAAAAGAGAAACTAGACTGTCCAACTGTCTTTTTTATGTACTTTATCAATTATGCTATTACAGTTGTCCCAGTTTTTCCACTTTTGCCCCCATTCACCCAGTACCCCCATTCTCTCCAGCAATCCCCTCCCTTAGTTTACATCTATGGTTCACGCATATAAGTTCTCTGGCTACTCCATTACCTACACTGTTCTTAACATCCCCCTGTCTATTTTGTACTTACCAATTTGTACTTCTTACTTCCTGCACCTTTCCCCCCTGCACCTCCCAGCTGATAACCCTCCAAATAATCTCCATATCTATGATTCTGCTCCTGTTCTGCTTGTTTGCTTAGTTGTTGTTGTTTTTTTTAGATTCGGTTGTTGATAGTTGTACATTTGTTGCCATTTTAATGTTTATAATTTTGATCTTTTTCTTATATAGGTTCCTTTAACATTTCATATAATAATGGCTTGGCAATGATGAACTCCTTTAGGTTTACCTTGTCTGGGAACCACTTTATCTGCCCTTCAATTCTATGGAATGCTTCACGAATTTGCATCTCATCTTTGTGCAGGGGCTATGCTAATCTTCTCCGTATGGTTCCAATTTTAGTATGTGTGCTGCCGAAGCGAGCACTGCCCTTCAGTTCTAAATGATAGCTTTGCTGGATAGAGTAATCTTGGTTGTAGTCCCTTGCTCTTTATCACTTTGAATACTTCTTGCCTGCAAAGTTTCTTTTGAGAAATCAGCTGACAGTCTTATGAGAACTCTTTTGAAGGTAACTCTGCCTTTCTCTTGTTACTTTTAAGATTCCCTCTTTAATCTTTAACCTTTGGCATTTTAATTATGATGTGTCTTGGTGTGGTCCTCTTTGGGTCAGTTTGTTTGGAACTATGTGCTTCCTGGACTTGTATGCCTATTTCCTTCACCAAATTCGTAAGTTTTCTTTCATAATTTTTTCAAATAAGTTTTCAATTTCTTGCTCTTCCTCTTCTCCTTCTGGCAAACCTATGATTCAGATGTTGGTATGTTTGGAGATGTCCCAGAGGCTCCTTATTCTATTCTCATTTTTTTAAATTTTTTTCTTCTTGCTGTTCTGATTGAATGTTTTTTTTCTTCCTTATGTTCCAAATCATTGATATGAATTTCAGCTTCATCAACTCCGCTGTTGGTTTCCTATGCATTTTTCATTTCACTTCACACAGCCTTCATTTCTGCCTGGATCTTTTTTTAAAATGCTATTGCAGTACCCAATGATTTCTCTGAGCATCCTGATAACCAGTGTTTTGAACTCTACATCTGATAGGTTGCTTATCACCATTTCATTTAGTTCTTGTCCTGGAGTTTTGTTCTGTTCTTTCGTTTGGGCTACATTTCTTTGTCTTCTCAATTTGGCAGCCTCCCTGTGTTTGTTTCTGTGTATTAGGTAGAGCTGTTCTGAATCCCTGTCTTAGTACCATAGCCTATTATAGAAAAGTCACCAGTAAATTGTCTGGGGTGGGGTCTTAGTTAGTTGATAGAGCAGGGCAAACCATTTTGCTGCTTTGTGGCTCTGTGTGGGGGAGGGCTGGATGAGAGGACAATGGTGCTGCCTGGCCTCTGGAGATTGCCCAGGAAGAAGCTGTCTCCCCAGCACAAAGCTGTCTCCCTAGCACTCACCCCCTTACCAGTCACTTCACTTTTCTTTCCTTCTCCCCATATGCCTTTTGTGCCCTCCCAGCTGTTGCCCTGGTGCTGAGTCTCAGAGGCAGTATGTGTGAGTCCTAAGTCCCTTGTGGGCCCTTTAAGGGAAGTCTCTTGAGAATTCTGCAGTTTCTTCTGCCACCCCAACCCCCACTGGTTTTTGCTGCCAGAAGTTACTGGGACTTATCTTCCTGGTGCTATAACCCTGGGCTGAGGGGCCAGGGCTGGGATTGCTGGCTCCCAAGGTATCCCTCCCGATTTTTATCCACCACATGTGACTGAGGGACTGCCACCTCTCTGCACCGCTATGTGCCTCTCTGGGACTCTGTGTCTCTACCCCTCCTACCGGTCTGGGTGATTGTGGCTTCTTTAAATCATTAGTTGTCAAACTTCCACACATCTCAATTTTCTGATGAATCTGGGTGAAAGTTGTTTTTGCTGTCTAGTTGTAATTTTTGCTATAGTTGTGAATGGAGGCAACAAGTATTTACTTACTCCTGTATCTTGGCCAGAATTCCCAAATGTCTTATTGAAACAATGAGTAACTAAGATCCCAGGACCACCCCCAACATTGTAATCTACTGTGAAACTTTAGGTAAGTTATTCAACCTTGTTGACTTTTATTTCTTAATTTATAAAACAGGGGTAAGGTTCACAGGCCAACTGCTTTATGCATCCCTACACTGCCTAGGATCTTTCAAAATTGATCCAAAACCTCACCCACATGCCATCAGTTATTTTCCCTCCT
Organism: Tonatia bakeri; assembly: GCA_004024845.1. NCBI lineage: Eukaryota > Metazoa > Chordata > Mammalia > Chiroptera > Phyllostomidae > Tonatia > Tonatia bakeri. Next base: position 95,555 of record PVIA01003727.1, read on the forward strand.
TTTTCCTGTCTCATTTGCCTCTGCAGAGAAATAAAATTAGCAGTCAAAGTTAAACAAATCCAGTGAGCAAGACAGGCAATGGTTTAAGGAAAGGGATGGAGTAAGTTGTGTTAAAGTGCTTATTTGGACCCAAAAGGTTCATTGTTGGGATACTACCTCCCACAACTAGCCCCACTGGAATTTTTCTCAGGAAAATGGATAACTGTTTTAAGATAGACATGCCCTTTAAGCTGGTCTCAAATCAAAATAAATTTAGGATATTCAAAAACACCCTACAGGATTTTCCCTGTGGAGGCTAAATAAATCACTGACCAAATTTTCCAACCTATGCTCTGCTACTAAATAGAACTTTATTTTAAAAATCTTTTTAAAAAAATAAATAAAAAATAAATAAAAATAAAAATCATGTTTTTATGTCTACACCCGAAAAAGGAGTATAGATAAAGTTCTTCAGTTTATATGTTCACCCTTTTTTTCTTCATGGTAGCATTCATTCACTTGATAAAATATAAAAGAATGTCTTTTGGGAAAAGACCACCCTTAGAGAAGAAAGTTGAAACAGAACCCAAATTTCCAAAAAACTTGAAAGTCTGCTAATGACAACACTAAATTCTCTAGCTAGTAATTTTCTAGGTTTTTTTTAAATGTATCTTTTCACATAATTATAGAGGCATTAAGAATATCCCCAAAATATATGCATACCAAAATATATAAAATCATGACTATTTTCACACCTAAAAGATATATTTCAGGGCTCCTTTAAGCTGTTGATACCCTATTGCATTTAAAGTATTATTAAATCTATAAAAATGTGTAAACATAATGTTTTTAGCAGTACATGTACTGGGTAAATGAGGAATTACATTCTTTTGTGCACTACACTGTGTACACAGACTGTCATTTTTATACTATGAGAACATCAGGAATTGCTCAGGAATCAGTTTTAAGATTTTATGAAGCATTGCTGCATTGAGTTTATTTATACTGTCATTGGACTGTAAATGTAAATCAATTATTTTAGGACCAATAACAATGGCTATGCCATGAAATTGTTGTTTCATGGCATGTCATAATAGGTAAGATTTAAATTTTCTTTCAAATAATCTGTCCCACCAAAGTGTTTCAAATCTCAAACAAAAACATAAACAAAAGACTGTTCATGTCAACTGACTTCCCTAAGGCATTATTCATTTTTAACAACAAACTTTAGAAGACAAAAAAATTACTGGACTGATTCAGTGTAGCAAACTGGTTTGTTCCCCACAAAGGAAATGAACTTAAATTCCACAAAGTTTAATTAGCATTTAGTGACTTCTACTTATCAAATGGAGGAGCAACCTGATTCTGGGGGTTAACTGTAAAGCAGAGCCAGAAATTACATATACTGGTTAAAAGCACTAACTTTGCTGTCAAAGTTAGATTGAACCAGAGTTCAGTCCTGGCTGTGCCACTTACTAGATCTTCAACCTTGGGCAAGTCACTTAACTATCCCACTTATGGCTTTATCTGTAAACGGGGTAAAGAAATACCTCATAGCAAAGGTACAGTGGTTAAAAGATCTGTTAAGACAATGCTCTGTAACAGTTCAATAATTATGATTACTATTAGTAAGAACCCTTTTGACCACTCACAAAATTTGAATTCTACCTCCAGCTAAAAATTATTTCTCAATGGAAAATGTTTCCAATTTATTTTACATGTCATAAACAATAATTGTTATACCATGTCAGTAATGCACTTTCATGTTATACCACATCAGTAAGGCCCTCAAAGCTAGACATTATTGTTTAGCATAATAGGAACCTGGTAAAGATTTATTGAATGAGGGGGAAAAGTAATATGATACAGTAGAAAGAGTATAGGGTCTGAATCCTGGTTTTGACACTTAACAGCTATATGAACTTAGCAATTTATTTGCTTCAGATATTTGGCAGTGGGGGCTAAGGTGTCATCTACAACATAAGGAGAAAATCAGGTATAAAATAGAGTTACTATGAAGATTAAATTAAGAAATTTATCAAAAGGTGCTTAGTAAACTTTTGTTTTCCTTAATTTAAGGATTATAGGGCAAGAATGGTAATTGCTGCTTTTCGAGCCTAAACTTGTCTTACATAGCAGTTTCAACTTTGCCATTCTATGTAAAATGAGTTTATATTTAGTTTGAAAATAATATAAATGATGAAGATGAATTCAGGTACAATAGTAAATGTATTTTAACAATGTACCCTAAAAACAAGAGCAGCAATTTTCAAACTTTGCAATATTATTAGAACTTATGAAGTAGTTTTTGTAAAATATAGATGCCCAAATACTAAATATTTGATTTCAGATATCTGGGAGTAGAACCTAGAAATGTACGTTGTAAAAGCCCCAGCTGATTATGATGTACAATAGCTAGGAAAGTAGCATTTTCAATGGTTTTGGACCAGCTAGAACTCAGGATGCCTTAGTTCCACCCCAGACATTAGAGGTAGAGCTCAGATATTTGAACTGTAACAAACATCCTAAATAATTCTTAAGCATACTAAAACTTAAGTACTGGACTGGAGTCCAATACTACAAATCAAAAATGTATATACAATTTACTTCATATTTGTTACTTTAAATTTATCACCTTCTACTTTAATAAATATTACTGTCAAAATGAATTATGAATGAAGTGTAAAAAGCTTTATCTAAAGAAAACATTGCCCTGACCAATGTGGCTCAGTTGGTTGGGGATTGGCCCACAAAACAAAAGGTTGCTGGTTCGATCAAGGCACATGCCTGCGTTTTGAGGATTCAGTGCCCAGTCGGGGTGTGTACGGGAGACAGCCAATTGATGTTTCTCTCTCACATCAATGATTCTCCCCATCTCTTTCTCCCTCCCATCTCCTCTCTCTAAAAATAGATAAGTAATTTTTTTAAAAAGAAAACATCAATTTTAAGCTCATAAGCATTATTACAGGTTTTTAACCCAAAATATAGGAAACTGAGCAAACATATCAAGCCATCTCCAGAGAGCCTACCACTGAGAAGCATCCAACTAAGAAATGCCATGAGTGTCAGTGTTTTTTTAATTTGTGTATTTTACTTTGAGATTTCTATTACCTACTTCTTTTAATTAGAGCAATAAAAACAGTAAGTGTTATTAAATTTGGTATAGGACTTTATTATTTTAAAGAAATTCCATCTGTACTAACTCATTTTAGGCACTAAACAGACAGGGGAAGGTTAAGAATAGTACAGGAAATGGAGAAGCCAAAGAACTTATAAGTGTGACAAATGAACATAAACTGTTGGGGGTGGGAATGCTGTAGGGTGAGGGCAGTGGTACAGGGAGGAGGGGGATAAAGGGGGGAACTGGCACAATTGTAATAGCATAATCAATAAAATATACTTAAAAAATAAAGTAAAATTCTCACAATAACATTGTGAGAAGGGTTATATTTATTACCGCTTTTCTGTAAATCAGAAAATCAGGCTTAAAAAGCTTAAGCAACTTGCCAAGTCATACAGTTTGGTGGTATTTATAGTAATATATGGACTGAAAACTCCAGATGTAAATTCTATGACAAATATCTGAAATTTAAAACTTAGCACTCATTTTCAAGTGTTATTAAAAAATTCAAAATAGTACAGAAGGGTCTCTAAATTGCAAGCAGTTTCTACTCTTATACCAAAGCATGGGTTCATCTTGCTGTTGAAATCTGTTGTCATCCATTTATTTTATGGTGAAAAGATAAAAGAAAATGGAGATAAATTAACCAAAATCAAACTAAAAAATTTAAATCAAAGAAAAAATTGGGATGTTCATCAGTTAAAATACTATTTACCCTGTTCCATGTGCAGTTTTAGCCCTCTATAAGAATAGTTCCTGAGCCTCAGTTTCCTCTTCTAAAACATGGGCTATCATATAGTACTTTCAAAGGTTAGCGACGGAATTTTCAGCTATTACTGTACTTTTAAAAACTGCTAAACCAAAAATACAACTAGAATAATACTAACATGTTTCCAATCCTTACCAAAAAACTTAGTCGAAAGTACTTAGGATTTACTAGCCCTGCCTGCTCATTTTACACATGAGAAACAGACCTGGGAAGGTTAAATATCCTACCCAGGAAAACACAGTATATTTCTTATAAAGCTAGTACTAGAAATAATGTATCTTTACTCCAAAGTCAACTACAATATAAACTAGTGAATTTGTAATACATCATTTTCATAATCAAAAAGTGAAATAGTCATTTTAATGTGAGACAAAGTAAATTTACAAAGGGATGCTTGGAAAGGAGGTGGCATCAGATGTTTTTCCAAAGAGAAAATGCTCTAAAATTATTTAAAACTCAAAAATAAAAATAAAGGAAATGAGATATTACAAACCTGCTACACATAATCATTGATTCAGATCTCGAACATCTGAATGCCTCTAGAGCTAAATTGCATAGAAATTTCTGGAAGCAGAAGGTTGAATAAGACACAGACACCATCCTCGGATATGCTTACAAACAATGGCAATACAACGTGAACAGTAACAGTACCAAGGTATGCACATAACAGTTGCTCTGAGAATATGCAGGAAGGAGCCCCTCATTGTATGAAACAATTGAGCTAGGGCTCTGTAAGTGATTAAGAATTAAGTGAATATATTTAACAATCCCTGTCTTCATCATCCCCAATTCTAAACTGAACACATCCCTGTTTGTGCCTGGAATTTATAAGTATTTTTAATATACACTGGCATGAGAGAAGGAGTAAACTGCACACATACTAACTTCTTGTGTAGTAAAAATTGCCAAACACACTAAAATAGATTTCTGTGCAGCTACTACCAAATCAGAACTTAAAATAATATGCCAAATTTTTGCAAATGTCCTGTACTTTCCTTTTCACTAGCTCATGCACCAGATCTCAAAGCAACAGGGACACAAGGTGGCACTGTGGTGCTGACATTCATTTCAGGACCCTTTCTAAATGGACGAACTGGAAAGAGGCAAAAGGCCCTATTTTGACAACTACAACCAGTTGTAATACTGGCCTTCTATGTCTAACACCATTAATAGTAGCTGAAGAAGAAACAAATCATTTTGCATTTCATGAGTATCACATCATGCCTCTATAAAAGAGAACTATTCTCTGATAGTTTCTACAAAATGTTATGTGTGTTTGTAGAAATGTCCAAAGACATATAGTGTAGCTCTATGAGTAGAAAGTCAGAAGTGAGCTGTTTACCATTTGCAAGGCCGTGGACAAGGACCACCTCTCCATCTAGGGGCCAGCAGGGATGAACAGAGCCATAGTAACCATACTGTGCTTCACTCCATTAAAAGCAACCCTTTTATCAAACAATCCATAGGAAAATATGTTACTTTGTCTGACAAATGAGAATTTGGAGGTTATTGCATTCACTGAATCATTAAATAGACTCAATAATATATTGTGACATCTACTTAAGCTAAGGACAACCACCACCAAAAATTCAAAGTGTGTGTTGTTTTCTCAGATCACTTAAATTCCCTTTGTTCTTCCACCATTACCAACCTACACAGATATACCTATTTAAAATAAAAACCATATATTCTTAAAAAAAAAACCTAACAAGAAACTTTTCCCTTCATTTTACAGGCAAGGAAACTGAGGAATAGAGAGACTGATTTATTCAAAATTATGTAGTTGGTTAGGACTAGAAACCAAGCTTCCAGATTTATACACTTTAAATCCTTACTCTTTAGTGTTAATTAATGCCTCCCACACTCCAGGGCAGTGCCTCAATGTTTTTTGTTTGTTTGTTTGTTAGTTTTCTTACCACATCATAGGGTTTCTCTCAACATACTAGGGAATATTTTTGAAAACTTTTATGCACATTTTTAATGCTAAATTGATAGGATTGAAACTACTGTACGTAAGCCTTAGCACATCTACCTATTTATGGCCACATTCTAAGCCAGGTTTAAAAAAAATACAGCTTTTTTTTAACTAACAAATTGTTCACATTCATCGACATTTAGAAAGCAAAGCAGCAAGTGGGCAAGGTATGGTGTGTAACATGCTGGTCAAAACCAACATACAAAAATAGTTCCAGAAAGCCATTTTGTGAAAAGAAACCTGAATTCATTCTGACTTGATAGAAAGTTTAGAGCTGGGTTTTTTTGTTTTGTTTTGTTTTGTTTTATATAAAAAGTATTTTACTTTAGAAAAGAAACAGACACAGAAACACAAACTTATTCGATCACTTCATCTGGTTTAATAAAACTCATGATGCTGCTTTGTGACATGCTTTGGGACTGCCTTGTTGGGAAAGCATCTTATCAAAATGAATAAAATCTGTCTACAACTATGAAAATCTGCTCACAGCTCCAAACCCAAGGCTTACAAGGCAAAAGGTATGAACACCTGGCAGTGGATATACTGGAAATGTAAGTTCTTCTATTATATTTCTCTTTCTCTTCTATTTTATTTCGGTGGTACCACTGGAATCTGTCTTGGAATGGAGAAGGAATGTAGGCAGATCTGCTTTGGTCAGACATAGGGAGAAGATAGTACTGTGTCAAGTAGATCAGGAGGCTTTTATCAAGGGTTGGGGAAAAGTCTTTTTCTTTCATTATACTTACAGATTTAGAAGCTTCAAAACCACCCACTCCCTCTACCCCCAGCTTTACTTATATCCTTATCTCCACTTGCTTCTTGATCATCTCTCTTCTCCCCTCTAGGGATGAGGTGAGATAAAAGACCATTGTTGATTTGAGGAACCAGAAAAAGTAAGTTTATTCCAGTTCTTTTTTCCCCAATCCAAAGAATGGGTGATGGGTGCAAATAACCAAGAAAATAAAGACATTAGTAAATATGTGCAGAACCAAAGTACACTTACTGGCACAACGGAATTTTAGCGTGTCGAGAGTTAAAAAAAGAAAAAAAAAAGAAAGAAACCCAACAACAAACATTATAAAGCCACCCTTGTGATTATATTTGCCTAGTTCACATTTAAACAGTAACAGAGAGAACCATATTCTCACTGTTTAAATGTCTTGGTGTCTAAGAGGTTTTGCTTGTATGCAACAACAGACGTACAGTTTTCATATATATATACACACACACACACACACACACACCTACCAGAAAAATTACATAGCCTAAAACATTGGTAGCTTTCTGCTAGTAGTAGTAGTAATACTTTACAAAGTTTTAATCTGGTACCTAAGCAAACTGACAACATTACCTTAATTTTCTCCCAGTTGCATTTCATTTACTGGAAGGAATCTCATATGATAAAAGGAATTTGCCAACAAATCACAATTTGACTACAATAGTATTTCAGAGAACATTTCTGAAAGGAAAGGTAAAAATAGCAAATATCTAGGCTCATTTAGTAAAAAGAAAAAAATTAAAGCCTTGTAAAGATTAAAGATAAAAATTTAAAAAAATTTAAATTCAAACATGTCTTTTTAAAAAGATTTTATTTATTTTTAGAGACAGGAGAAGGGAGGGAGAAAGAAAGGGAGAGAAACACTGATGTGTGATGGGCTGCCACTCACATGCCCCCAACCAGGGACCTGGCCTGCAACCCAGGCATGTGGCAGGACCAGAATCTAATCTGCAACCTTTGGCTTTGCAGAATGATACCCAACCCACTGAGCCACACCAGTTAGGACCAAACATGATCTTAAAAAAATGTTGATTAAGAATTTCTGAAGAACAAAATACTATTACGTATGAGTTGTAACTACTGCCATTTTTAGTTTCAATTTATTGGAAATCTTTTAATTTTCAAAATCTCCAGTAAGTAGAAAACTCCAGTAAGTAGTTTTCTATTAATTAAATGCAATTCATTACATTATTTATATAATATGGAAAGTTTTCAAATAAATTCTTAACATTCTAAATGCCCAATTTTAATATGTATGTTACCTTCCTATTCTGAGACAGAATAATTTGGTGACAACATGACTTCTAATATCAAGAAGGTAAACACATTATGCTATAATTACCACCCTCTCCAACAAGGTTTCAAAGGTAAGTCTAACTATTAAGAAATTAATAATAGTATCTTCAGTTCCTACCTGGTAACTAGATTTGTCAATTAACTCAACTTTTGCTTCTTATCTCGGTATTCTCACTTGAAAGTAAATAGCTGACTTCCCCTAAATGAAAGCAATTATATAACGTTTACATTGTTTAAGTGAACTACAAAACACCCTGGGCTGAAGTTTCAGTTGAATGTCAAAAAAGATTCCACAAAGGCAAGCTCCATGTCCTCAAGCTGATTACTTTCAAGTGAACTGCAGAATCAAAAAAAGGTTTGATTCTGCAGTACAACAGACGGTATGAGGCCAAAGTCGAACATAACCTTTGCACAGTGCAGAAATAGCATACAACTTATTTGTTATTACAGTTGAACAGCTAGAGTGTCAGAAAAGCCCTTTTCCTTAAAGGCCCTTGAAAGTTGTTTCCAAACATCTGCTGTAGTGGTTATATATACATGATAGTAATAATAGAAGGCATTTTTTCTCCCACAGTCTCAGAAGTTTGCCTATGTTGAAATCACAAATAAAAGAGCTCCATATATACACATATATTTATAATGTATTTATATATAAATGTGTGTTTATATATTTATAATGTATAAATGTATATATTTATACATTATAAAGATATGGCATCAATGGTTTTGGTGAGTAAATATATGGTATCTATGTTACAGGAAAACATATGAATTCAGGCATTCCCCAGAATTCCTAGGGTATAGATATGGCCCTAGGGATTTTGGTAAAGAATTAAAAGGATTTTCCTAGTTATTTGAGAATGGCTCTAATCCCTGAGGATTCTACAAAATCCTAGAAAATACTTAAGCAATGCAAATGCATGTAACACAGGTTTTCAAGAAAATTATAAGTTTCAAGTTTTGCCAAATATCCAGGAATCCTATACATGATTTGAAAGTTTAGAACAACGAATCATATAACCAATGCTAACTCTAGTGGCATTATAAATAATACCTAGTACTTGTAAAAGATAACCACTGACTTATATAATATGAAAAAAAATCATTTAAAAGGGTTATTTTTTAATTTAGTAGCTCTTGCAAGTACACACTTGCTCAACTACTAGTGTTTATTATCCTTCATTTGAGGTATACTGCTCCTATGTAAGTAATACTTTATTTCTATAATTTTCTTGCAATAGTTACACAGCTGTACAAATGAAAATATTTAGAATTTCTTTGCTGTGCTATGTGACTTTTCATGCCAATTAGATCCTCACTGATTAAGGAACTTAGGATAGGCATACCATTTTACTTCTTTTGTAGAAGTTCACTAAAGTATATTTTCCACTGAAAAATAGTTTGTTAAAATATATTTCTAAAGTGGCCTCCAAAACTAGTCAGCTCCAATTCTCATTATCAATTTTTAGACCTAAAGAGGCTACCCTTGGGACTGAAGAAGAATGGAACTAGTGGCATTCAAAGAATGTCAACATCAGTTCTTCCGTTGCCAGAACGGATCAGTAGTTAGCATTATCAGCCAGATGCTGATCCCATATACATTGCCAGGCCCTGGAGTAACACATTTGCTCAGGTTCTGAACCTGGTTAGGCAAGTCCATACACACATCCAGTGATATTTCTATATTTACAGAAGGCCAGAACATGTGTAGATAATCACACAATTGGATATTTATGAAGTGCCAGATTTTATGAATACAGGAATTTGTTAATTAGCACAAGGACTAATCATTAAAATTCAAAAACAGATAAACAAGGATGTCATTTATTGTTCACATTTCAGAAGAAAGTATGCAGCTGCTATCCGTTTGATGAATGGCTTCTGGAGAAAAATGTGAAAAAGAAAAGTATCTGCAAGTTTTAAAATCTTAATGAGTAAAATCCAGGAAATTATTATATAGTCTTTATATTAAAAATAATCAGAATGATTCTCCCCTTAGTTTAAAAAAAAGTTTAAACCAGCATGTGCTTAGCATTTGAATTATACTGTCTTGCATTCATCTGTTTTTGGTCCTTCTCCAGCCGATGCTGATTTTTATCAGATAGGAGTTAAAAAGCACACACACGTCATTAAATACCAAATTCTTTTAGCTACAGGGCATGGCAAAGCATGAAATAACTGCTTTAGAGCACTTCCTCATGTGGGTGTGTTAGATAACTGCTCCAACATTAAAATGAAACACACTGTGACCTGACCAAGACTTCTCAACAGGCAGATCTCATGTGCTGATAGAAGAGCCCACCACACCAGCAAGACTGGTTAATGAATTTTTCTGCCACTCTACAGCCCTCCTATGATTCAAGCCTTTCAACTTTCCAAACCCCTATATAGCAGAGCATACTGGTTTTCAGTTTATTTATACATGAAATAAAGAACAAACTGACAGAAACCAGAGGGGAGGGAGGAGGGAGATAATGGGGAAAGAAGGGAAAGGGTCATCAAGGAACATGTATAAAGGACCCATGGAAAAAGCCAAAGGGGGGCAGGATTGAGGTGGGAGGTGGGGATGGGTGGGGCAGGGGAAAGTGGTGGTGGGAAAATGGAGACAAGTGTATTCGAGCAACAATAAAAAAATGATAAAAAAATAAAATAATAAAGTTATATACATTTTAGAATGTCCTTCTAAGTTTAGATTGTGAGACAGTCCTTCCCAGAAAAATGCCATGATTATTTTTCATAGTGAAAATATTTTACATCTACTGAAGGCTAAGAATTATAATTAAGAAGAAAACATATATTCTAAAAATCAAGCCAACATGAATATGATTATATTTTTACTTTTATTCTTTCTAGAAGGTTAAAAGAAATTTTTATCTTCCCTTAAAAGCCTCTCCATTTTTTGTTTGCTTCTGGTTAAAATAAATATGCTTGACAATTAATTTTTAAATGTCACATCTGAAAAAAATCTGTGATTCCTCCATCCATACATGTATGAGAATATGTATATAAGTGCAAGGCCAAGCACAGAGACATCTCCACACATGCATGTGTACAGAAAGAGAGAACTGTTGATCAAGAGATATATAAAATTTTTCTTTTGGAAGAAAAGGCATAGAATTTTAGATAGTACTCATCATGTTAATACAGAAAATGATAGGTACATGACACATGCACACTTTTGACATATTAGTTTTTTAACAAATTTTTGTATCAAGAATCTGAAATGGAGAAAATCACATCCGAAACACCATATACTGTGTAACCTCTATTAACATACACTTTCAACTAACTCCCCACAAAAGCTCCCTTTGAAGAAAAAAATCTCTGACAAGACCTGACTGAGTATACGCAGTATTTGTACTGCTCTTGGTCAAAGCTGGCATTTCAAGCTTAGAAGACAGTTTAGGCAATACAAGCAAATTAAAAGTCTGTAAATAAATTTTTTAAAAGAGAGGGAAAAAAGGACTTTTAGAAGCAAAAGTTCACCACTCACTTGGAATAATGGAGTTTTAATCAACATTTTACTGGGTTTAAACCTTGAGTACGTGTTTGGGAATCTGCTCTGGTGTCCCAGGTGGGTTAAGAATATTGCTTTATGGACTTGGTGTTGTCAGAGAGGCCTAATGGAATTAAAAAAAAAAAAAAAGTCTGCCACTTCTATTAAATAAATAATTTATTACAAAAAAAGATTATTGTGATTATCAAAGATCTCTATAAAGATCAGTATCCATTTTCTATCATTGTTCATGTATATGCTGAAAACATTTCTGTACCTTACTATCTGATTTAATTTTTATCAAATGAACAGCAGTTTACTTCTGAACAAATCTGAATAAAACTCAATTAAGAAATCCATTTTAAATAGACCTATTTACTCATGAATTTCGAACTCTGTTCTGGGAAAACTCTTCAACAATGTCTACTAATTGTGAAATTCAACTTTTCCCACCACAAAAAAAGAAAAAATATAAAGGGGGGGAAAGGCACTTCAAAACTATGTTTGAAATAACAAATACATTATTTATAATCCCTAAAATGTTAAAAGAATACTTACAGTGGTTGTACAAGATGGCCTGATACACTTCATAGCCTCCACTTTGTAAAAAGATAGCCAGCCCCCCAACCCCTCTCTCCCCAAACAAAAATAAACAGTAACATACTAAAAGGAAACTGTCCTAGGATAAAAACTGCTTAAGAAAGTTTGCATTCTTACTAACCACAGTGATATCCCTATAAAAGTCCATTTGCAAAATAAAAGTTACAAAACAGAGTACCTTATTCCTTTCGAAATACACCCCCAGATGTAATATAGAAGTGTGTAATAATAAAAATAATTACTAGATTCTCACCCACCCTCGGTTAGTACCCATCACATTATGACCAATGCCATCAAATAAACATACTGGCAAAAAGTATTCAACCTGCTTCAAGGATTTAAACTGTAAATATGGACTTTAAACTACAATATAAAACAAAGAACAAGAGTCTCACTTTAGTAATACCCACACTGGCACTGCAGCTAAATTCATTGGCATATAACTAACAAAACCCAGTTAGCAATAAATAAGGACAACATGACATACAGACAGACAGATGGAATTGCATAAACAGACAGGAAAAGCAGAGAGACTAACAAACATACGGAGGGGTCCGTTTTAGAAGAGTGAAAGATACTGATTTATTTGGTAGTTTAGTGAGAAAAATAGGTTTGTTTTTAATTATCTTTAAAGTAATTAAACTGAATCACAACAACACACCCTAAAATAAGTAGGAAGAAAATTAGCAAAGGGTAGGCCTCCTATAGATGTTCCAAATTTTAAGCTAGCAACAGCTCTGTCAAACTTAAATCTGGAAATTAAAATCCAAGGAAGAAAGAATAAAAGCACTGGGGGCTAAAGGAGATGATAGGTGGAAGGGGGAATTGAGGACACAGGATTTTTTTTTTTTTTATGAAAGTTATCTGCCCTACCTTCTTCCCCAGCGCTGAGTTTCTCTTCTCATAATCGGTGTCTCCCTGGAAGTACAGTGTGAGTGGTAATGACTGCCTGCCTCCCTAATGAGTCCATTTTCCTGCTCTTGATGTTGTGTATATACACACACTGCAACCTACCTTACAAACCACAGAGACGGGAAGAGAGAGAGAGAGGGAGAGGGAGAGGGAGAGGGGGGTGGCAGAGAGGGAAAGAGAGACAGAGACAGAGCAAGCGAGTGAGAGAGAGAAGAGGAGAAAGAAAAACAGAAAGAAAACAGAGAAAGGCACAGACAAAGCCCTCCTACCAGACAGCAGACAGCCTTCCTTCCCCTATTCAGTAAAATGCAACTCGTCTAATGCAGCAACAGGTTCAGTATTGCCAGACTAACAGAGTGAAAAAAGGTATATTCTCTATATCATTACTGCTTGCAAATAAACAGTTTAAGAGCAGCTGGCTCCACCTTCTTCATTTATACTCCATTATGAGGAATGTATTGTTTCAGTTCTGGCACACAGTACATGTAATTATCATAAATACATTTTTTTTGCATATTAGCATCAAATACTGAAATACATAGCTTACTTGTGTAATCTTTCAAATTTATTTTTTTAATGTGAGAGGAGTGTCAACAAATCTGCTCTGACAAAAGCCTACTAATAATTTTAAAGTCAGAGCAGTCTTAGAGGAGGCTCTGAAAGAGATTCCATACAATAGGAAAACTGATCTCAGACAAAACTGGTAACTGCAAAGAAGAAATCATTGCTCAGTAAATAAGTCAAGATCATAGCAAAATTGCAGACAAAAACAGAATTAAGTTTAATTAAGTACCTAATGGACTAGTACTTTAGAAGAAAGCAGACAGGATTCTTATTTGAAGCACCTATCTGTACAAACATCAAAATGCAATGTGCTCTGTGTGAACAGGTGCAGAGCACATAGTACACAGTGTTACAATAACAGAAATAAATCCCGTAAGGAGGTTCTATCACAAGCAGGACATGATTTCATATAATACGGAGGGGGAGGGGACTGTAAGAAACCCCTTGTTCTTATATAAAAAAAGGAAAATTAATTGAAATGCTTAAAAATAAACCATCCTTAAAAGGGAGAAAGTTTTTTCTTTGACTGATATCTCTAACCAATTTTTCTTCACATGCTATAATCAAAATAATATTACACTCCTCGCCCCATCAAGTGCTTCCTACCCTCTTCCCCTACTCCCGGGTGCCCTTTCTCTTATAAGTAATATATTTACAGCTCTGTAATTACAAATATCAGAATGTAATTATGAACATCAGAAAATGGAACTAGTTTCAAACCCTTCCCTTTGTCCCCCAAGTTTTTAAAACCAGACTCTGCTTGTTTACCTAGACAACATCTTACTTAAAGTATTTCTATACAGTTTGGCTATGAGTCATTTAGATGGGACTTAGAAACATTACAGTAGATGTTAAATTTTTTTTTAAAAAACTTACATAAAAATATGAGTGGATCTAACCTCAAATCCTGCATTTAGGCATCATTAATTCATTGTATATTAAGTATATTAATTGTAAAATCATCCTTTTTATATGGTTTAGTGTGTTATCATGCTTCAAAAATTAGAATGTGTTCCTTTGCATTAACAAAACTACTTTACTACGTAAGCATCAATTAAAAGTAAGTATTTAACCTGAAGAACATTATGTTAAGTGAAGTCAGTCAGTCAGAGGAAGATAAATACCATATGATTTCACTTACATGTGGAATCTAATGAACAAACTGAACTAACAAGGAAATGGGTACAGACTCATAGATGGAGAGCTGGATGGCAGCTAGTGATGGTGCAGGGGAGGTTAGGGAGTGGAGGGATTGAGCAAAAAGGCAAAAGGACTCATGCACATGGACAACAGTATAAGGGGACTAAATGGTAATGGAAAAAAACAATAAAGATTCAATTTTAAAAATAAAATTGTTATATCAAGAAGAACATAAGTTTTCAGATGATAACTTAAGTAGCTTTATTACTTCAATATATGACAGATCAACTATGTCTTCTATTCACAAAAATTTTTTAGAATATCAGTGAAATCTTGGGTCATGTTCAGAACAGAAATGAATAGTTTTAGCTTTTTTAATGGTAGATACTGTACAGCAGAAATTAGAAAGCAATGTCCAGCCTCACATTACACAAACTGTCCTGGGAAAATGCTATCAAGAAACCAAGAGTCTAGACCCTCCACTCACATTGTAAACCACCAATTCTAATTCTCTGGTGCTGCAGTTGTCTTTTATCCCTCTGCAGGGCATGTGCTTAATAAAGTTGGGGCAGACACACATGAAAGGGGGTGTAATCAACCCCTACTTTTGGTCACATGTCTTGAGAAAAATCTTTCTGTGATAGACTTAGTGTGCTGAAGGTACCAGCATGCATCTTGTTCCTTACTGCCCAGCCTGGCAGTTAGGGTTTTCTACTATTGCCCTACTGTTTCTCTGAAGCTTTACTGAAAGGTAAGAAGAAAAATGCCACTGTAAAAAGTACACAAGCCTCACAGTTTGACAGACTGATTCAAATTAGATATTAGTATGTCATGACTTTTTAAAATTCGGTTCTAGGTATTTTTGTTTTGTTTTAAACCAAGGAGGAGAAGAAAACAGTATTTGATTCCTACCAGCAGGAGTGAAGACCATAACGCTATTCACTTTTCCTAAAGAACAACTAGTTAGTTGAAAAATGCACATCTTAACAGTTTCTCCACATCTTTATTAGATTCTAACCACAATAAGTGACACATTCTTAGTACTTTCTGGAGTTCCAGATACACTCTCTCTGCTGGGACTGGAGACCCAATATTGAATTAACTATAGCACCATGTGAAATAATCATCTTAGATGAATATCAGACTCTAGAAGTCATAAAGTTATTAAATTGTTTAGCATGTTGACATGCCATGAGGCAATTTCATCCTGTAGAAAGATCAATTCTAAAGTAGAAGTTAAAAACTGGTATTGTTCTCAGCATCACAAGTAGTCTGCATACCCTGAGCAAGCCACGTAGCCATCCTTAGCTTCCATTTCTTTTTACAACAAAACAATAAAGTTAACAGGCATCGCAGGTTCGATTCCCAGTCAGAGCACATGCCTAGGTTGTAGGCCATGGCTCCCAGCAACCACACATTGATGTTTCTCTCTCTCTCTTTCTCCCTCCCTTCCCTCTATAAAAATAAATAAATAAATAAATAAATAAATTTTTTTAATTAAAAAAAACAATAAAGTTAAACTTTAAATGAAGGAACTAAAGTGGACAGCATAGTAATTAAGATGATGATAGCTAGTGTTTAGGTGCTTACTACGTGCCAGACACTGTTTTAAGTACTTTCCATTTTTAACTCATTAAATCCAAATAATAACCCTATAAGGTAGATTATTTTTAGCTGCATTTTCCAGATGACAAAACAGAGACATTCAGTGATTTGCTCAAGATCATATAGCATAGCAGTATTAGGATATGAATCCACCTTTCTGGTTTACAGCTCATGTGCTTAATCCCTTATGTCATACTGTCTCCCAATAGCTAATTATAACTAAGGGTCAGCCATAAGATTCTGTGGGTATGAGTTAAATCCAACATATGCTGATGATTCCTCACCTTACCTTGACTATTAATATAGCATAATACAAACTTGCCCTTACAAACTTATATCCAGAACTCTCAGTATACTTGGTTCGAGTTTAGCAACAATATTTAAAAGTTTGTATTATACATTCTATCACCTTTATCACCAAATATCTATAAATATGTGCTTTCATTTGCTTGAACTGGAAAATAACCTACAATCAATAAAGTTATCAATTTATGAAACCTACTTGCATTATATATATAGTTCCAAAAGATTATTCTCTGAATGCCATGTTAAGGGAGAAAAAAACTCTATGAAGTTCCTTAGTTCAAGTTTCATAGCTAATACTGTGATTATTTAAAGAACTAAATATTAAATAAAATACAACAAAAAATGTCCTGTTTCCCATAGCATAAAAAGGAGCATAGAAGCAAAGGTTCAATTATAAATGATTTGTAAGAGATGCTGGTTTCATACAATTGGTGTTAACTTTGAATTATTCAGAGATGTGTTTTGAAGACTGTGAAAAATTCATTCTGCAAGAAAGAATTTACTCTTGTTCTGATCGCTGTGCATTAAATAAACATGTATTGTGTGCCCACTACATACATTTTCAAACTTCACAGGCTGGTGGGGGATAGGTATGTAAATATTAGTGCAAATAATCTTGCCACTATACAATGTGATATCCCATGTAATGCAATGCCTTAAACTTTGTGCCCCTCCCTCAACAAGTTAAAAAAATTCAACAAAATAAATAGAAATACCTAAATTTAAAACATGGCTTATGAAAGAGGTGAGTGTGGGTGTGCATGCGTGCCTGCATCCATTCCTGGAGCAGGGGAAGTACTGAGGTTAGATTGTAGTTTGTTTTCTAACAGTGTCATTTATAGACCCTTTGAGTACATTTTATCTGTCCCCAAAGTCTCCAGTAAAGTGTCTTCCACAAGTATACTCAGGGCACGTTCTTCTTAAATAACTGTAGAAATCAGTGATAGCTATTGCCCTGGAAAATAAAATTTCATTAATTTTAGAGGTACAAAGTACCGTACTTTAACCAGAGATTGTTGTCTTGCGAAATGAATACTTCCAAAAGTACAATACTTAAAGGATAAGATTTTTTTTAACTTTGAAAAAGAAAGTTAACTAACTTTCAAAACTCTTTACTACTATTCTAAGTATACTTTTACCAAATCCCTTCTCAAGTATCATTAATGTTTTTATGTTGCCTAAAGCTGAACAGGAAAACTTTTGGGATAGTTTAACACTGTTCACAAGAACATTCCCCAAAAAATATTTTTATTGCCCAGATTAAAAAGATGAAGGAGTACAAGTAAGAGTATGCTGCAAAGATGGTCAGAACAAAAGTTATTAGCTCTAGTAAATAGGTGGAAAAGCAAAGTCTGGGATTAGTGAAACAAAATCAATTAAGTGCTACACGAAGTACTGGCTTTGTCATTAAAGATACCATCCTAAAGTCAATTTGATGTGGCCTAGTCACAAATAATCCCTTATCTTGGTTTTAAAATTGTATCCCATCAGTCCTTCCCCAAAACTAGGAGTGTACATAAATCATAGTTTACTAATAGTAGGCCAGTAATATAAGTCTAATGTAAGAAGAGATGCATATCTGATTTCAATTCTAGTCAAAAACAAAAAATAAAGCATTACATGTAAACTACATCATTGGGAATGCATTTACTATGCCTTTTGCAATGTGTAGTCATTTTTCCTTTCTCCACTGGACTGATGAAGAGGCTCTACTTATTAAGCTTTGTCAGCCTAATACCTGGCAAAAACACCTGAAATATAGTTGAAGCTCCATAAAATTTTCTGGAATGAATGACAGAACAAATAAAGCAACAATACACTGTATTTACAAGTCTTGGTTAATTAAAAACTTTAATAAATTTGTATTCTAAACATGATACAAAAACCTGTAAATAGCATTATGAAAATATATTAAAAATCATATAAAATATATTCTTACTTTAAGATCTTGTGAAAAGCAAAAACTGGTTATAGTAGGAAAAAAGTAATACACTTCAACTTTGCTGTGTATTTGAAAAATGTCATAATAAAGTGTTGAATAAAAGAGGTACTACCCTATAGCTAGCAGAATTTTAACTCACATTACCTCTGAGAAGAAAATACAGCTTCCCTTTACATGTCACTTATCCATTGTTTCTTTCACATCTACAATGTAACTGTTCAAGCGTAAGTCTGAATCAAGCGTAAGTCTGAAGTTGGCCTTAGTGTTCCCTCATAGGACTGGAACCATATCCTTTGAGAACACCTCAGTAAACTAGTTGGGGTCAGGGAGTAGGACTTGAATAATTCTTCTCATGGGATTAAAGTGAGCTACATAAGAAATAACAATGTGAAGGTAGGGGTGCAATAGAGATGAAAGGAAATGAGAGAAGGACAAGAAAGAAAGGCAATGAAAAATTTCCAATGTGAAAACGACCAAAAGTTTTTTTTTTAAAGAGTGATGCCTAATATTAAATTGTAAGAAGCTTGCATTTTGCAATGCAAATATTTTACTCTCCAAACCTTGTGGAATGCTTGACATAGTCTACAGCTTGCCTTGTTTAGGAGTGGAATGAGGGATAAAGGAATGGAAAATGAAGATACTGATGGCCAGAGGGAAGGGGTGGTGGGAGCTTGGTGGAGGTGGGCAATGTGGGGGAGGGCGAGAATGGGGACACCTATAACAACATCAACAATAAAAGTAAAGTAAAAGAAACAATGAAGGTATTGCCATACCTTCACATCTTTGCAAACACAGAAGCCCCTTAATGAGAAAATCCCCAGGGAGTTCCAAGGAATAACCAGTGGCACTGTGAATACTGGCCAGTAAATAGAAAACAGTGAATAGTCAAAAGTCAAAAGTATATTTAACACAGAATCACTCCAACATAATTATGAGTCAATCACCTCTTCCCACAAATATAGGAGAGAAATATGACCATGTAAATAAGAGGCATAGAATTACGAGATTACTGTGGTTATTGTTGTTACTACCTCTACAAACTGATTAAATGACGTATCATCAGAAATGTAGGAAATTACTTTCATGACATAATCAATAAGTTTTGAATTAAAGGATTAAAAATGTAAAGTGTCATTTGTAATAATGCTCTAAAATAATGTGTCAGACATATATACACTACACGAACTCTTACTGCTCCCTGCTCAACCCTCTCTCCAAAACAATCTAGGACAGTGCTAGCAACTGTCTTTAAAGTTTCAACACTTACATAATAATTTATTCAAATGTATAGGTTATATTAAATCTGGCAGGAAAAACAGAAACTACAGAGTGTATAACATTGGAAAATTAAAAGTCACAGAAGATATAGAAGAGACATCTTAATTGTAGTTGTTTGTCCAGCAGATTAATGAGATCACCATTGTCTTGACTGGTGACTCTACATTGAAAAACTCAGTCTTCATGTTCTTCCAATCTACAAAAGCTATTACTATTAGTAACAATGCTTCTTAAAATAAAAGTTATCGCTGCTATAAGTATCAGTAACTGTGCTTAGTGCTACATACATTATCTCATTTAATGCTCCCAATAGCATTATAAGAAAGGTATTGTTTTCATTTATAAATAAGAAACTAAGAACCAAAGTCACATATCTAAGAAGAGGTAGAAGTCATGCCTAAAAATTCATTCCAAATGGAATTAGAAGGGATGGAGGGAGGAGATTGACAAAATTACTTCAGGAATTTTCTAGAATAAACTACTGGTAACATTAAGAAGAAATGTTGGAAGAAGACTAATGATGAGGAACAGGCTTGAGAGCATTCCCCAGATAATTTTAATATCTATTTTATATATATATATATGTAATTTTAAATACATACAGCATCTCAAATTTAAAGAAAGGATAATACAGAAAAGCAGCATATAAATAAATTTTGAAAGTGACAAAAGAAACACACCATGAACCAGTTTGATTAAAGGGTTGGAAACATTAATAACAATCTGTCCAGTAATTTTGAAGCCAGTTATTAATAAGAGTGTCAGCATGACAGCAGCTTGCTAACTCCTCTGAGGCAACAGGCCTTTGGGATGATTCAAAATGGGTAGAAACAATATCTTTTAATTTTGTTTAAGAAAGCTCATTTAACCCCAATAAGTTACAGAGTTTACAACCATAACCTTTTAAATATACACAATCATATCAATTTTTTAAAAAGATTCTACAGAAAATTTCAATCTTCATTTCTATCCAGAATATAGGAAAACCTCATTAACCAGAGTATATACATTCACAATGTATATCATGTATGTTTTACATGGATTCTTGTGAAATATAATTTTTAATGAATTACATTGTTTTAGTTTAATAATTATATTGAATATTTCAAAATTATCAAATAAGCAAATTCAACTTTATGCTATTCATAAATGTGAACTTATCACTAAATTAAGTAAGATGTCCTACTCTACTTCAAACTGATGACATTATACAACTGAAATGTAGTAATCAGTCCTTCCACAACACAAATAATATTTCCAACATCATTTAAACCTATGTAGAATGCAAGCACACAACAAATGTCTCACCAGTTGAAGAAATAATTCTATTAATAATCAATAAAAGAATACTGCTCATAATTAAATCTGTATTAATTATGAAAAGGACTATGAAAAAAATAAATCATCATTGTGGATTTAATTTTAGAAATTTAATGGTCTTGGACTTCAATACACACCTCTTACATTGACATATGTAAAAGTTTGCAATTGAAATAAACTGTAAATGACTCTTAAGCTAACAATTTAATAAAATTCATGTGGTTTTCCCTCAAATAATTAAAATTCTCCACCTAAACTTCTTCCATCCATAAATGCATTTAGTTCAATATGCCATTCAATAATCAATGTGCTTTAGTAGTTTAATCATATATTTAAAATGCTCATAACATATAAAATACTTTATAGTATAAAATATTAGATATTATAAATAAAGCAAACTCTGAAGTTTTCCAGGTGCTGCATTTTCACAATCACTATTATTTTACAAGTTAAATTAATAAATTCATAGAAATAAATAATAAATCAGAGCAGATTTTAGGCAGTGGTAGGTAATAAGTAGAATATTTACAGCTGATAAGGCATGGACATAGATCAGTAAGATAAGTTACCATAACCAATCAAAACAGATAGTGATTGTAAATAAGTGATAACTAGAACCTGACCTCTAAAACAAGTTAATAAACTTTGAAGTAAGATATAGTTTTGCTATTGAGCAACTACCCCTACAAACTAGAGCAATGGATCCTTCAATAACCAAAAAGTATACATTGCATCAGTAAAAATATTTTGAATCCTATGTAGATCATTTGTCTGTTGATTACCTACTCCATTCCCACCCCTTCCATGCTTTTTTTCTGTGGTGGAACCTGAAAACTACATTTCCCAGATTGTTTTGTCATAACTGGAAGTATTGGCAGAAGATTAAAGAGAGAAGATTTTTTCCCTTTGGCTTTTGACACTTGAAATCTCAGCAATGGTGCTTCAGCAGCCTCTGCAGCACAGAACTCTTGGGATCTGGCCCTCAGGACTGCTGACTGTGGCAACGGTACTGCAGTTGTAGAGCAGCAGCCACCATCACAGGTGACTGGAAGCTTTAGCAGCCTTGGTTAAGTACAACAGCTTCAGTGGAATTGTGGACTCCTGGGCTCTTGGTATCAGCAGGCATGCATGCACTTGGCTTCCTGAAAAGCACTGGTAGTGATGATTCCAACACCTACAGCAGTAGCAGAGCTCTAGCTGCCCCAGCAGCACAGTGCTTGTTGTAAAATCTGGGTAACAAAACTTTCCCTTGCTTTCTATAGGTATTCAGAGGTAGATAACAGTGCCAGTTTTTCTCCTTCCAATAGATTTTCCAATACTGTTGGAACAAATTCCCTGGAATAAAGTCATTCTCTTTTACAACAATCTGCTTTACTAACTGGGCACTGATGAATATGAATATATACATAAATTACAGACATATACTACTGTATTATAAATACAGAACATATGAAGTAATAGGTATTTTAAAGGATGACATAACCAAGAATTAAACTATACTCATAATAAATTAACTGTTGTATTTATCAACAATTTAAAAATACTTTTGCTCTAAGAACCAAAATGTTTAGACAAAGTAATATAATTAAATATTTGCCATTCTTTATAACTTGGCATGATTTTACACTTTGCAAAACAGTCATTTGAAAACCTGGTACTATGGTTCAGGTTATTGTGATACTTAGCTATCATGGGTGTCACGAGCCAGGGAGCCTCACAAAACAGTAGATCCAAATGGAATAAGAGGATCGGTGTCTGTGCTTATTAAATCACACTACTTGATTTTCAGTCCCAACTACCAATTATGGAAAAGATTTTGTTGAAATTTGGCTAGTGTTTCCATCTTCCCAGATGTCAATCAGTCATTCTTATAAAAAAAGGTACACATAGCATTTTTTAACAAAACAATTTTTAAACCAATTTAAAGATTTCATTTGGAAGATTTTAAAACAAGTTAAAAAATTCTGTTCCAAGTATTCAGGTACAGTTCTGTACAGTGTTTAAATCATACAGAAACTACAGTTTTACAATTACATTGGTGTTAGCAACAAAATTACATTACAATTAAAATAATTACAAACATTCAATATTAAAACATTCTCTCCATAACATGGGTCTTTCGAAAAAGTTATCCTCCCATTGACTGTAGGTATCATTACTTTAAAAACAGAGATAAAGTATGTTTCTTTTTTAAAAAATACATACATGGTATAAGGCATAGTAATGTTAGCCACCTGTCATCACTGAAGAGGGCAGAGAAATAGAGTTCTTCATCATTGTGTAAAAAAAAAAAACACAACTGCCATAAATTTGATACTGCTTCTCTATAGCCTGTCACTGACTACACAGTGAACCTCATGTGATGCAAACAAATTTCATGGCTACTCTCTATCTTATTACAAAGTACTATGACTCCAAATTTTATTGTTTTCTACCATTTAAAGTTTTTATTTAAAAAAACACAAATTAATCACATCAACAACAACCTATATAACACTTGTATATAACTTTGACTTTAACTGACATGGTAAAGTAGCTTAAGTGATTATGAGTGATTTCCATGTGTAGAAGCAGCTCTGTAATGTTACCTGGAAATCTTTTTCCATTTCTACCAAACCAACCACTCCAACACTCCCAAAACTATGTTAACAGAATATTTGTAAAAATGCATTGTTTGCCCTGGCTGGTATAGCTCAGTGGATTGAGCGCGGGCTGCAAACCAAAGCATCGCAAGTTCGATTCCCAGTCAGGGCACATGCCTAGGTTGCAGGCCACAGCCCCCAGCAACCGCACATTGATGTTTCTCTCTCTCTCTCTCTCTTAAAAAAAAAAAAAAACTGCATTGTTTTACTTAGAATTTTGATGCTTAGTTGGTGGTATCTCTTCTAGTAATCCTTTTAGTGATTTGTAAAAACGTACTTCTTTACATTACTTAAATTAAACCTAACAAATGCGATTGGCTGAAATATTACAAATATTGGTACTTTATACAGTAAACATTTCAAACTGTATACATAATTTGTCCAACTAATTATTTCTTTTACTCCTCAGAACTGTTTTTCTACACATCTAACAGCACTTTCTGGCAAATAAATGTGGCATAGTGTGTTGCCATATTATTTTTCATGCATTACTTCAGTCACTTTCACTATCAAGGGAAGAACAGTGTTACCAATGATATATGTTTGTCTTTTCCTGTTCAGTTTAGAAAAATCCCCAAACATCTTTAAAGAGCCTTCTTTTTTTTTTAAGATTTTATTTATTCATTCTTAGAGAGGGAAGGGAGGGAGAAAGAGAGACAGAGAGAAACATCAATGTGCGGTTGCTGGGGGCTGTGGCCTGCAACCCAGGCATGTGCTCTGACTGGGAATCGAACCTGCAATGCTTTGGTTCACAGCTCGCGCTCAATCCATTGAGCTACACCAGCCAGGGCCGAGAAATCCCCAAACATCTTTAAACGTTAACTCAATGACCTTGTAAAGTCTGGACTGAGAATCATGTGACATTAAACATTGCTTGCTTCATGATCTGTATATTTAGATTTTAATACCTTATCAATACAATGGTTTTCTGCCGTCTCATTTTCTATACTTCAGGTTACACCATACACTAAGGGTGAGGTTCAACCTTAATGAAAGTGAATATAAATCCACATTTCAAATAGATTTCTTGATCATTACTTTTTATTCTCAAATATGATTAACATTACTTTTATTTTGCGATATAGCTGATAAAGTGTTTATAATTATATTAGAGATATTCTTGTTCCAGTGTGCTTGAATTATTAGTATTATCTCTATTTTGCTATTTTTTTCAGTTGCCTGTTTTGTAAGAGTTGGTTCAATTAATATAAAATAATGAGTGATTCCTTGTAACAAGTCACAGATAAAGTCCACTACCTCCAAATCTTAAAGGAAATCAACTCTCACTCTCCCCTAAAGATGCTTTGTATAACTTACAATGCATGAAATAATACTTTGAGATTGCCAGCAACAATCTACATATTAAATATTAGTAAACTTTAATATCTTAGGTTTTTTAAATAAAAATATATGTACACAAAGATTTGATTATCTTCTCAAACCCTAATACATAATCCTTCATATTCCCCAGAGTGCATGTATAGTACTTTTGAGACCACTTTTCTACAACATGGGCTTTGGAGTGAGATCTAAACAATGCTTACTGGCTGTGTATCCTTATGCAAATTATTCCTGTAAGTCTTGTCTGGCTCATCTATAAAATGATAAGAATAGCTATCTCACAGAGATGTTTCGATAATTATATTAGACTGATAATAGTAACAGATAGTATTTGCCAACTACTTACAAAGTGCAAGACACTATTCAAAGCACAATACATGTATTAATTTTTGGAATACAATGTCTACAAATAATGAACACCCAATAAAAATGTTTTCTTTCCAAAGAAAGAGAAAGAGAAATTGTACAAAATCAGAAATATTTATTAAGGCAAATAGCATTGGTTATTTACATGCCTATCTTTTGCATGAAGCTTCAAGGTTCCTAGAGCCAGTCATATTGTGGCCATTCCTTGTATCTTAATAGAGTACAAAGTAAAATGCTTTGAATGCAAGAAGTGCTGAATAATTAAATAAATGGTTTTAATGAATGTACCTAGTATGTAACTATAACTTGCTATTTATTGTTTGTAAAAATTCTGGCAACTCTATTATCGACAGGAATAATAAACCAATTGCACAAGCATTGCAAAACATGTTACTGTTTTTATACATATTCCACTGCATCTTTACAGGATGCATTACACTCTCCAGAGCTTTTGAAAATGCAATAATCCGTGATTATTTGTAGTAACAGATGGCAAGTAAGATATGGAAAATAAAAAATAATTTATATTTGGATTTTAAAATGTGTTTCTATATTTACATATAGGTATTGATATGCCTAGCATTCTACAAAAGAGAATGCACATCCAACAAAATAAGCTGCACTATGAAAAGCTGACTTAGGAAAAAGTTGAATGTAATTTAGTTTCTGTGATTTTTTTCCTTTTGGTTTAACTCTTCTGTGTAAACAACACCACTTTGTTTACTCAAACTACTTGGCACTTGCCTTTTCACAGAACCTCTCCAAACTTGAGATGTGTAAATGTTCGTTTCCATGGGGATATTTTCTGCATAAAGCAGGTAATTCTAATGAATGAGTTTGAAATAATGATTACTTAGGTAGTATAAAAAATCATTTGAAATATAATATAATTTATACAATTTGCTTCCCTACAATTAAAATTTTTTATTTTTTATAAAGTATGTAATTAATTTGTATACTGTTTCACAAACCATATTTGTTTTTCATGGTTGTTTTTTCAGATAAGTGACCTGGGATCACCTGTGATATACAATATTTACTTAATCACATCTAAAATCTCAGTTTTCTACCCAACTCATACTGCTATTATAAAGGAAAATAAGGAAATCATTTGGAAATAGTTAGAGAAAGTAAAAGGAGGAATAATAAATATAAGGCATCACTGTATCTTAATGAGAACCTGAAAGATTAGCTTTTCATCTCACTCTTAATTATTTATGGATGGTACACATCTTCTTTAGATGTATGGGAAGCAGACTGTTTTGACAGAAAGAATATGGGATTTAAAGTCAAACAAGCTCAGATTTGAATCAAGTTTCCACATTCACTAGTTATGACCTAAAAAAAGTTATTCATTTTCCCTGAATTTCAGTTTTCTCATTAGGGAAAATTGGGCAAAAGTATTAAATCAAAACAGATATAAAGTGTATGACCCACAGCAAAATCCATTAAATGACAATACATTTCCTCCTTTTCTTCCTCAACCACAGGTTCTCAATTTAGTGATGTCTTCATCAACAATTTATATTTGTCTGACATATAATACCTTACAAAATTTCTTCACATTAACTACTGGATTTAATCCTTACTGCCAATCTATGAAGTAATTTAACATTACCCTAATTTCTCATAGTAATAAACTGAGCTTCAGAGAAAGTAAATAATTATTGTAAGGTCTTACAAGTAGTAAGTTACAAACTTAAACTTTCTCCTACCATTCCATCAAGTCTAGTTTTCCAACTACTAAAAAACATTCCTCACCAAAATTACACAGAATGTTTTGTATTAAGAAAGTACTACCTAATGATAATGAATATTATTAAACTATTTTTCTAGCTCTCAAGTGAGGTAAGAACACATTCACATTATAACCATTTGTAGTTCCAGGACCTGAGAATTTAGTCAGTACAGCCAAATATTTTTGTAATACTTTCCTAGAAAATAGTTTTTTCTGAAAAAACACTGAGTTGAGAAAGATATGCCCATATGAAAACTTGAAATAGTATGGTTGTTTAAGGTGGGGAATAAATTTCAAATAAAATTTACAGTGTAATTTTATATTCTTCAGTTATACACTAAATTCCCTCAACAATCAATTTATTTCTTCCTTAATGATATTATAAGATGAGTAAATTCTGAAGATCTAATATATAGCATAGTGAGTGTAGTTCATAATATTGTATTGTATACTTGTAATCTGCTGAGAGTAGACCTTAAGTGTTCTCACCACAAAGAAAAAAAGTGGTAACTATGTGAGGTGATATACATGTGTTAATCAATCGTGGTAATCATTTCACAATATATAGGTATATTAAGGTATGTTGTTTTCCCTTTAAAAAATCATGCTGTAGCCCTGGCTGGTGTGGCTTAGTGGACTGAGCACTGGTCTGTGAACTGGAAGGTTACAGGTTCCATTCACTGTCAGGGCGCATGTCTGGGTTGCAGACCAAGTCCTCTGCTAGGGGTTGTGAGAAGCAACCAATCAATGTTTCTCTTTCATATTTCTCTCCCTCTCTTTCCACCTCCCTTCTCTTCTCTAAAAATAAATCAATAAAATCTTAAAAAAAATAAGTCATGCTGTAAAATCTATGTATATACTTTTTATTTGTCAATCATACCTCAATAAAACTAGGGAAACTTTTTTAAAGTAATAAAAAAGTATATATAATCTTTACAAAAGTTATCTCTGAGTACTAGAAACATATCCTTTATTCTTGGGTACCTTTAAGTATTTCCAATACTTTCTATGTAATGTATATATTATTTTTATAGTTAAATTATCTTAATAAAATAATCGCCTAATCATCAAAAACAAGACAAAATAATATGTCAAGATAGGTTATATCTAAAATTTTGAATAGCCCATTAAAATGAAATCACCATTTCATCTAAACAACTCTGAAAGAACAACTGATTCATCATTTGCATTAGCATGAGACTCTCAAACTACACTTTAAGAAACATTTCTTTGAATCCTTGGATTCTCTTATATCTGTTTTTCACTAATTAAGAGGAAGCAGAGCACAAAAGATAAAGAATCAGATTTCGATACAGCACTTAACTAATAAAATTCAAAAGGAGAACTTCTGTTTCTGGTTCCACATATAAGGAGCTTGGAAGTCCTAACAAGTAAACATCTGAACAGATTGAAAACCAACAATTTCTTGGATCCATAAAAGGGGAGAAAACAGGGCAAACTGCTGCCTGCAAGATGGGAGATGGGCAAATATAGGGAGTCACAGCTTCCAGGGACAGAGACTCAGAAGTGTGACAGAAACCAGCATTGGGGTAGGAAAACCTGAACTGCAATTGACTAGTTGCTAGAGGCTCTGTGTGGACAACTCTGAGAGTTCAAATTCCAAGGAATCCAGTCACAGACAGGTACCCAGTACCCATAATAAGCTAATATAGTTAACTTAATTAAAATTTTTAAATTCTGTTCTATAAAAGACAGTATCAAAAAGAAATATTTGCAAAAGATACATCTGATAAAGGACTGTTATCCAAAATATAAAAAGGACTCTTAAAACTCAATAAGAAAATAAACATCCTTATTTAAAAAAAAAAAACCACAGACCTGAATAGATACCTCACCAAATATATATAGAAAGCAAATGAGCATATGAAAAGATGCTTATATTATATGTCATCAGGGAAACGCAAATTAAAACAATGAGATACCACTACACACTTACTAGAATGGCTAAAATTAGAACAATGACAGCACCAAATGCTGAGAAGGATATAGAGCAACATGAATTCTCATATATTGGGCACGCAAAGCAACAGTTACTTTGGAAGACAGTTTGGTAATTTCTTATAAAACTAAATATACTCTTACCAGCAATCATGCTCTTTGGTATTTACCCAAAAGAGTTTAAAACCTAGGTACACAAAAAATCTGCACAAGGATATCTAAAGGAGTTTTATTCATAATTGCCAAAACTTGGAAGCAACCAAGATGTCATTCAGTAGGTAAATGAATAAATAACTGTGGTACATCCAGACAATGGAATATGAACCAGTGCTAGAAATACATAAGCTATGAAACTATGGAAAGACATGGAGGAATCTTAAGTACACATTACTAAGTGAAAGAAGTCAATCTGAAAAGCTTACGTACTATACGATTCCAACTATATAATATTCTAAAAAAGGCAAAATTATGGAGACAATAGAAAGCAGGGGTTTCCAAAGGTAGAAAGGGGGTCAGAAATGAACAGAGGCAGGGCACAGAGGAGTTTTAGGGTAGTGAAAATACTCTATATGGTCTTATAATGACTGATATATGACATTGTACATTTATACAGACCCATAGAATGTATATCTAGAGTGAAGACACAGACAACAGTGTGGTGATTGCCAGGGAGATGGGAGGGGGTGGAGGTGGAAGGGAGTTTAGGAGGGGTAAATGGTAATGGAAAAAATACAATAAAAATAAATAAATAAAATAAAAAGACTATGTTATTGGCATGAGGGTAAATAGATCAAAGGAATAGAGACTCCAGAAACAAACGAGTACTCACACAGTCAACTTTCAAAAACGATGCCAAGGGAATACAATGGGTGAAAGGAAAGTCTTTTTAACAATGGTGTTTGAAAATCTGGATCTCCGTACAGAAAAAAAATAATAAAACACATTATATACAAAATTAAAAAAAAAAAAAGACTGAATCCTAAGATAAAAAAATGGACTTTGGGTGATTAAGATATTTTAATGTCATTTTGTCATTGAGGGAAAAAATGTACTATTCTAGTGTTGACAATGGGGGAGGCTATGGATATAGGGGAGGGGTACATGGAAAATCTCTGTACCTTCCTTACGGTTTCATTGGGAACTTAAAACTTCTTTAAAAATATATTCTTTAAATGAAATTTAGTATCCTGGATGAGATCCTAGAAAATAAAAAGACATTTGGGAAAAACTAAGGAAACCTGAATAAATCATGGACTTTGGTTAATAATGTGTTAATGCTGGTTCATTAATTGTGGCAAATGTACCATACTGATACAAAATATTTTAAAAAACTGTGTGTGGGATATATGAAAACTTTATATACTATATTCTTAATATTTTGAAGATCTAAAATAGTTCTTAAAAATAACCTACTTGAAAAATTCAATTTTATTCAAATTGAATAAGGAGTTGTTTTGGGAATACAGGCATATAAAGACAAAACTTGAGAGATGAGATCTTCAGGATGCATTTAAGTTAGGGGCAAATGACAAACCTCATAGTGCCTTAAACTAGGAAAGTTTTCCTTTCTTTTTCATAACTTGGAATAGTTAAAAAAATTGTTAGTAAAAAACTGAAGAGAATTTCAGATTAGAAGGTTGTAAAGAGTAGAATTATTGTCCAGATAGGATCCAAGATGGCGTAAGAGTAAGTGGAAGCTGCACAAACCTCCTCCCAGGACCAATCTGGAATTACAAGTAAATTGTAGAGAAATCATCCTGAGTAACCATTCAAACGCTAGCTGGAAAGAAGCCTTACAACTAAGGACAAACAGGAGAAACTACTTCACCACGATGTGACTGGTAGAAGTGCAGAGGAGACACAAGACTGGCTGGGCTCCCATGAGTAGCAGCTGAAGATCCCAAGGGATATTTCAGCAGCTGGGGGTTGCCCCTGAGAAGTGTGGGGTCTAAACCCCAAGATGGGCTCCCCAGCCTACAACACCAGAGCTGGAAAGGAACCCAGATAACATCCAGCTGTGTAAAGCAACAGGGTTCCTGTCTGCTAGGGACAGAGGGCTGGAGGAGACACAGAGAGATGCTTAAAAGGCCAACACACAAAAAATTCTGTTTGCCATGGGCTCCTGCAGAGGGAAAATACACTGGACTAGAAACACTTGAGGAGAGTCTGGGGTTGGTGGCTCTGGGGAGAGAACTGCAGGAACAGCCACCAGGATCCCTATGCTGAGTCATTCATCATTCTGCAGAAGTCATCTTTCTCAGGCAGTGCACTCCTCTCCAAGTGGCATCAGACTGAGGGGAAGCAATAGCCCTGCCAACAGGAGTTACTCTGCGCCAACCTGTGGGGCTTAAACTGAGCTGATGATTACAGCCGGATTAGATTAACAACTGATCAGTTTAACAGCTAAGGCAGAAAATACAAAGATGCAGCCAAAATGGGAATACAAAGAAAAAGACCCCAAATGAAAGAACAAGAGAATTGTGCAAAGAACTAAATGAATGAAGGCAAGCAATTTGAGACTTTAGAGTGATCATTATAAAGATATGCAACATTAAAAATAAAGACATAGAAACCATAAAAAAAGACCAGTCAGAAACAAAGAATGCAATATCTGAAATAAATAATACACTGGAAGGAATAACTAGTAGGTCAGATGAAGCAGAGGATTGAATCAGTGACTTGGAAGAAAGGGTTAAAAAAACAGCTAGGCAGAACAGCAAAAACAAAAATGAACTTAAAAAAATTAAGAGAGCTTAAGAAACATTTTGGACAACATGAGGTGTAACAACATCCGCATCATGGGAATACCAGAAGGATAAGAGAGTGAGTAAGGGATCGAAAACCTATTTGAAGAAATAATGACTGAAAGCTTCCTTAATCTGGTGAAGGAAGCTCAGAGTCCCAAACAAGTTGGACACAAAGAGGCCTACACCGAGACACATCATAATTAGAATGGCAAGGCTTAAATATAAAGAGAGAATCCTAAAAGCCACAAGAGAAAAGCAGGTAGTCACCTGATTTCTTAACAGAAACATTTCAGGCCAGAAAAGAGTGGGATGAAATATTCAAGGGGATGAAAATCCAGGACCTACAACCAAGGTTACTTTACCCAGCAAGGCTATCATTTAAAATGAAAGGAGAAATAAGGAGCTTCCCACACGAGAAAAAGCTAAAAGAGTTTGTTAACACCAAACCTTAAGAAGAACAAAAAGAGAAAGAAAGAAAAATGACAGAGGGAAACAGTCTAATAATAAGATGGCACTATATACATATCTATCAATAATCACTGTAAACATAAGTGGCTTAAATGCTCCAACCAAAAGACATAGGGTAGCTGAAAGGGTAAGAAAACAAGATGCATAAATATGCTGCCTCCAAGAGACCTATCTGAGATTGAAATATACACACAGACTAAAACTAAAGAGATGGAAAAAGATATTTCATAGAAATGGGAAAGAAAAACAGGCTGAGATATCAGTACTTATATCTGACAAAACAGACTTTAAAACAAAGGCTACAGTAAGAAGCAAAAAACAATACATAATGATAAAGGGAACAATCCAACAAGAGGATATAACCCTAATAAACATTTACAACACAGGAGCACCTAACTATATAAAGCAAATCTTAATAGACATAAAGGGAAAGATCAATAGAAATACAGTCAGAGTCAGGGATTTTAACACCCCATTGACTTCAGTGGATAGATCTTCCAAGCAGAAAATCAGCAAGGAGATAGCAGCCTTAAATGACACACTAGATAAAATGGATTTATTTGATATCTTCAGAGCATTTCACCCCAAAGCAACAGAATAGATATACTTTTCAAGTACACCTGGAATGTTTACTAGGATAAACTGCGTAAGACATAGAAGAAGTCTCAATAACTTTAAGAAGATTGAAATTATATCAAGCATCTTTTCTGATCATAATGCTATGACACTAGAAATCAATCAATCACAAGAACACTAAAAAAATGCAAAAACATGGAAGCTAAATAACATGCTATTTAAACAATGAATGGATCAACAAGATCAAGGAAGAAATAAAAGGATACCTTGAAACAAATGAAAATGAGGACACAACAATCCAAAATCTGTGGGACACTAAGAAAGCAAACCTAAAAGGGCAATTCATAGCACTACAGGCCTATCTAAAAAAAAAAAAAAAAACAGAAAAAGCTCAAATAAACAATCTAACTTTACACTTAAAGGAACTTCAAAAAGAACAACAAACAAAGGCCAAAGTGAGTACAAGGAAGGAAATAATAAACCTAAGAGCAGAGTAAACAAAATAAAGTCTAAAAAAACAATACAAAAGATCAATGAATCTAAGAGCTGATTCTTTGAAAAGATAAATAAGATTGACAAACCTTTAACCAGAGTCATCAAGAAAAACAGAGAAAAGATCCAAATAAATAAAAGCAGAAAAGAAAGAGGAGAAATGACAACAGACATCGAAGAAATGCAAAGGACTATAAAAAATATTACAAACAATGATATGCCAACAAACTGGACAACCAGATCGAAATGGATAAATTCCTAGAAACATACAATCTTCACAAAGTAAATCAGGGAGAATTAGAGAATCTGAATAGACAGATTATGCCTAGTGAAAAAGAAGCAGTAATCAAAAAAACTCACAATAAACAAAAACCCTGGATTGAATGGCTTCACAGGTGAATTTTATCAAACATTCAGAGAAGAACTAACACCTCCCCTTCTCAAACTATTTCATAAAATTCACGAGGGAAGGCTCCCAAACTCTTTTTACGAGGCCAGCATTATCCTAATTCCAAAACTAGATAAAGACACTACCAAGAAAGAAAATTATAGGTCAATATCCCTGATGAACTTAGATGCTAAAATCCTCAACAAAATATTACCAAACCAAATACAGCAATGCATCAAAAAGACTATACACCATGATCAAGTAGGATTTATTTTGGGAATGCAAGATTGGTACAACATTCACAAATCCATAAATGTGATACACCACATAAACAAACTTAAGGGTAAAAGCCACATGATCATATCAATAGACGTTGAAAAAGCATTATATAAAATCCACCACCCATTTATGATAAAAACTATCAGCAAAGTGGGAATAGAAGAAACATACCTAAACATAATAAAGGACATGTAAAAGAAACCCACTGCCAGCATCATACTCAATGAGCAAAACTTACAAGCATTCCCCTTAAGATTGGAAACAAGACAGGAATGTCCACTTCCACCGCTCTTATTCAACTTAGTACTGGATACCCTAGCCACAGCAATCAAACAACAATAGGAAATAAAAGGCATCTAAACTTGAAAGGAAGTAAAACTGTCTTTATTTGTAGATGACATGATACCGTACATAGAGTATCCACTAACATTTGGTAGCCACCAAATTTCCACCAAGACACTACTAGAACTGATCAATGAATTCAGCAAAGTAGCAGGATACAATATTAGTATCGAGAAATCAGTTGCCTTTTTATACACCAATAACAAACTAACAGAAAGGCAAATTAAGAAAACAATCCCATTCACAATTGCTACAAAAAGAATACCTAGGAATAAACCTAAACAAGGATGAAAAAGACCTGTACTTG
Organism: Tonatia bakeri; assembly: GCA_004024845.1. NCBI lineage: Eukaryota > Metazoa > Chordata > Mammalia > Chiroptera > Phyllostomidae > Tonatia > Tonatia bakeri. Next base: position 130,281 of record PVIA01003727.1, read on the forward strand.
AAAAATTATAAGATACTGAACAAAGTGAAGACACAAATAAGTGAAAGAACATACCATGTTCAGTGAGTAGGAAGAATTAACATCATTAAAATGCCACGCCACCCAAAGCAATCTACAAATTCAACGTAATTCCTATCAAGATTCCAATGACTTGTTTCACAGAAATAGAACAAATATTCCAAAAATTTATATGGAGCCACAAAAGGTCCTGCATAGCAACAGCAAACCTGAGAAAGAACAAAGTTGTAGGAATCATGCAACCTACTATTAAACTATACTATAAGGCTATAGTAATCAAAAAAGCAAGGTACTGGCATAAAAACAGACACATAGATCAATGGAACAGAACAGAGTCCAGAAATAAACCCACACCTTCATAGTCAATTAATATTCAAGAGAGGTAGCAAGCCTGTACAACGAGCTAACAATAGTATATTCAATAAATGGTGTTGTGAAAATTAGACAGATTCATGCAGAAAAATGAAACTAGACCACCTTCTTACACTACACACAAAAATGAATTCAAAATGGATCAAGGACTTAAATGTTAGACCCAAAACCATAAAAATCCTAGGAGAAACATAGGCAGCAAAATCTCAAACACAGTTTGTAGCAATATTTTATCAGCTATATCTCCCCAGGCAAGGGAAACAAAAGAAAAAATAAACAAATGGGGCTACATCAAACTAATAAGTTTTTGCACAACAAAATAAAAAGACAACCCACGGAATGGGAGAACATATTCACCAATACATCTGATAAGGGGTTAATATTTTAAATTTATAAAGAACTTACAAACTCAACACCAAAAAATAAAAATAAAAAACACAACCCATTTAAAAAATGGGCAAAGGACCTGACTAGACACTCCCCCAAGGAGGACATACGATGGCCAAAAGACACATGAAAAGATGCTCAATGTCACTATTCATCAGAGAAATGCACATTAGAACCACAATGAGATATCATCTCACATCTCTCAGATGGCTATCATCAATAAATCAACAAACAACAAGTGCTGGTGCAGATGTGGAGAAAGGGGAGCCCTCTTGCACTGTTGGTGGAAATGCAGATTGGTACAGCCACTGTGGAAAGCAGTGTGGAGATACCCAAAAAAATTGAACATGGATTTACCTTTTGACCCAGCAATCCCACGTATGGGAATATACCCAAAGGAACTCAAAACACTAATTCAAAAGAACATAAGCCCCCCTATGTTCGTAGCAGCGTTATTTACAGTCACAAGGATATGGAAACAGCCCAAGTGTCCATCAATAGATGAGTAGGTAAAACAACTATGGCACATTCACACAATGGAATACTACTCAGCCGTAAGAAAAGAAGAAAATTTTACCCTATGCAGCAGTATGGCTGGACCTGAAGAACATTTTGCTAAGTGAAATAAGCCAGTCAGAGAAAGACAAATACCACATGATTTCACTCATATGGGGAATCTAATGAACAAACTGAACTAATAAGGAAAATCGGAACAGTCACAGAAGGAGAACAAGATGACAGCTACTGGGGGAGGGGAGGTTAGGGGATACAGGGATTGATCCCAAAGGAAAAAGGACTCATGGACATGGACAACAGTGTGGTGATTGATGGGGTGGAGGTTAAAAGAGGACTAAATTGTAATGGGAAAAAAATACAATAAAGATTAAGTTTTAAAAAATAATAAAAACAGTAGAACCAAAAAAAGGAAAAAAAATTGTCCAGAGCCATCAAGCATGGGAAAGCTGGGACTAAAAACTCATGACTCCCAATACAGTGCTCTTTTCACTACATCAGGTTGTCTCAGTAGGATATATTTGACTCCAGGAGGTAAGTACACTGAAAAAAAAAAAAAGTAACAAAATAGAAAATCTTTGAGACAGACTCAAGTTATCTAGCCAGTATGGTATGGAACAGCTACAATTTCCTTTTTTTTTTTTTTAAGATTGTATTTATTTATTTTTAGAAAGAGGGGAAGAGAGGGAGCAAGAGTGGGAGAAACAGAGAGAGAGAGTGAGAGAAACACCCCCACCAATGAGTACCAAAGCTGTGCCCTGATCAGGAACAGAACCTGGAACCTTCAAAATTTCACTTTGCAGAACCACACCCAACCAACTGAGCCACACGGGTCAGGGTGGAACAGCTATAATTTCAAAATGGCTTTAACCAAAAGAGAAATAAATAGAGATTTGAAAAGGTCTGAAATTTCAAAATTAATGTAAAGTGGTAACAGGCTTCCCAGTATTTTCAGACCTGATTTTTTGCCTTTGAGGTAATAATTCAAAGTGCTTTAAAGCCTGGACTAACTATACTAAATAATCTAAAAGTATAACCTGCTGAGGTAGGTCAATTTTATAGTATGTGCCCTGAAATTTCCTGAATTCATATCTAGTTATAACTGGGCAACAAATCCATCTGTTGTTTGGGCTAATTTATTCTACTTTATTTTTCTAACTGCAATTCAAAAATCATCTTATTATGAATATTTTCAAGCATACAAAGTGTATAATGAATGTATTATCTTATATCCATTATCCAATTTCAATAATTCACAATATTTTACCTTTCATATTTTACCCATTGACACTACCACCCTTTAAGATGAAGAGAACCATTATTGTAAGGAAAAAGAAAGGAATGAAGCAGTATTTTCAGTTACCCATTGATACTTGAACCAGAAAGATTCCAGACTATGAGGCAAATAAATATAAGAATCAGGAATAATAAAGTGAAAGTCTGTTAGAGAAAGAGTCTAGATATGTTATTTGACAGTCAGTGGAACTTCTGTCTACAGTTAAGGAGGGCGTTTTAAAAATATATTTTCCAATTATTTTTAGTTTGACACAATGAGGTGGGACAAGAATTATTGTAAAGCTTCACTGAAGTTATAGTCTCTAAAGATTAGCTTATGTTTGAGGAACATTAATATTACTTTCATTATCTTTAAATTCACATAATCACCAACCTATCGCAGTCTAACAGCACCTATAGAAAGAAGTTTGCACTATTTACAAAACTTCAATATCACTAAGTCTGTTTATTTTACAGCCCAAAATTTATTTTTACAGCATAAATAAAATAGCTTATGTCCCATGAAGTCTTGCATATTTGAGAAAGTTTTCCCATTTATTTTGAAAATTTAAATTAAAATATAAAGTGACTTTGTCAAACTCAGTGGTCCTCCTTGTAATCTTAACGAAACCACATTATTCCTAGACCTTGGAGGATTCTTCTGAACGTTTAGAATCTCACTTTAGTTTCCTATCTACATGTTGAAGGCAGAGACTATTAGAAACTGGCTCTGCAGCAAATATAAGCATACCTAAAATTTCTTCATTGGAAAGAAAATGTGAATAATCTCATGCTGAACTGTCTCAATTTTAATCATGAAACAAAAGGCAAAAATTAGGTAGAAATGGGAGATGATGGGTAGAGGAGAGTTAAAAAAAAAAAAAACTAGCAAGGCCCAACTGAAGTTAGAAACATGATATTTAGAAACATGAATCTAAATATCAAGATAAACATTCTTTTTCTCAAATCTGTGCACTCCCAATTGACTTTAGATTGCAAATCCAAAAAACAGAGATTGTCTAATTCTTATTTTCATTAGCAAAATGTTAGTATAAAGCTGTCTCTTGCTTTCCATTCTCCCTCAAATGCAAAAATAAAAGCCCTCAATCAAAAATATTCCTCTTTGTTTCATGTAAATCATCTTAAGTTATATCTCTGTATAACCTTATACCTCTGAGTTCTCCATAGGTTTTAATTCATTCAAAAGATGCCACAACTCCATAATGCCTTTATGTGCCCTGCTTCTCCATTAAGTCTAATCTCTTGCTTTTCTTTGTTTTTTCTGATTATGCATTCCTACAATTGCTATTAATTCTGGCTAATATATCCTATCCCTTATAGGATATATCCCATTTTCAGTACCTCAGTGTCCATCCTCTAGACAATCATCTTTCCACGAGCATAGATACATTCAGACAGATAACTCACTTTCTAACTACTGCTTACTCCTCCAAGTTCTTACTCCTCCAAGTTCTGCCTCCTCTACACACTAATTTCCAATATCAAACATCCACTCTTGAAGTAAAAATATATCCATTAAAAAGTCAGGGCCTAGTAATTTACCTCAAAACTCCAATTACTGTGAAAAACATGAATTATTTTCTATAAATTTCTGACTCTTGCTCCTTTCCAAATGCTCTGTCACAAGCTAGTTCTGTGTGCCCTGTCATCATACACCTCTCCCTATTGCATCCACTTCAGGTCAATGGAAGTTCTTCCCTCCACTTTCTTAAATCTACATCTCCCTAAGACATCTTCAATCAGTAGAAATATTTGGAGTCTCATGAACTGGCTCTTTGTCACCATATCTTAATATTTTTGTGGGAACCTATTTTCATTCCATCCTACAGAAACTTCTTTCATCTTAAAACTCTGCCTTTCACATAATTTAACAAATAATTCCTAAAATAGCAGACTAATAGTTGAATATGTTTTACTATATGAGTTATTAATAAAACATGTAATTATTTACTATCCGATTATGTATTTTTTATTTTAAAAATCAAAGTAGACACAAAGAATAGGAAACAGAAGAAGCAAGCATTCTAGAACCACAAAGGATTAAGAATGGAGGCAGATTAAATTGTCAAAGACTGTCTTTACTAGAAACATTCAGCAGAATACTTGTTAATCCTCTGACAAACATACCCTATACAAGCTCTGGACATCTGAGAAGATAAATCATCAAATGAGTGAGAGAGGTTCAATCAGCCAAGCCAAATATGACCTGAGACCTGAGGCCATCTCACATATACAATCATGATTATTTTTAATGAAAAATAACAAATAAATAAATAATGAAATAAAAGAGAATAGTAAATGGAACAAGTAAACATTTTTATTCAGTCAAGTTGAAACTTAGTTTGAAAAAAAACTAAGCAGAAAAAAATAAAACTATGGTCTGAGCATCTGTGACTCAAGAAATTCAGGACCTTGGAGGATAAACTAAATAAACTGTCCTGACCACTGAATAGGATGATGAGTGCTATTATTTTGGAAAGTTCATTACAGTGTAAAGAAATAATGATTTAGTTTCAGCCCATTCCACTGTGAAGCTGAAGATATTGATGAAAGATTCTGGGGCTCAGGGTTTACTTTGAAGTGAAAGAAACTTCTTCTGAGTTACAAGAGACTTAAAGAAAACTAAGAATTCACAGAAGACCATTTAAGTTTCTTGAGGATCAGAAGAAACAGATAACTTGCAGATTTCCTTGCTATTCTTTATCAAACTGCAACTTCCATTCAGGGGAGCAATCACTGATGGGTAAAAATTTTCTTGAAAGGAGGTAGAAAAAGGAACAGAATTAAAAGATGACTGGCAATGACATATACATCCAAGAATGCATAGAGTGTAGTTTGAAAAGTCCTTCTACTACTCTAGTAACTAGTATTGCTAAGCAAGAGTGAAAAGGTACATTAAAAATATATCTATCAATACTACTGCTAATTTCACACTTCATAAAGATAATCAACACACAAATAATAAGTGCAAATATGCCTGTTCAAATTATTTCATTAAGTGAAATACATAGTATCAAAGAGAATCAATCCAGGTAGTTTCTACTAGTAGGCCTATTTAAAGAAATGCAAAAGGAGATTATCTCTTTTAAGATCTATCTTTTCAACTTTCTTATAACATTGTCTCCATTACTGGAGAGAGAGTAGAGAAACTGAAGAAAATTAGACTATGTAGTAGCAAGAATATTTATGGAGAAAGTAAAAGCAAAATTATTGGGACAAGAAAATTTTAAAATGAGGATGTATCCTTGGAAAGAGTGAAGTATAATAATTTATTTACACTTAGAGAAATATGTTCATCCATTCCATTTTCTCCAAACCAAAATCTAGGCATCTTTAATAGTATAACATAGACTATAGCTTATGCAGATTATACCTGTTTCCATAATAAAAGAACGTATTTTTTTTATTCTTTCATAGTGTTGTTTTTAACCAGTAAATCATAAAGTAGGTATTTCCAGATAGTTGCACCTCTCCCAAATCACCCAACGGCAAATTTGGTATCTAGTTACTAAAGACAGAAAAGATTCTACAAAAATATTCATGTCTCTGTCACTATTAACTGCAGCTACAAATTACAAGGAGAATTTCTAATGAAATATAACAACAGATTACACAGCTGTACAAGGGCATTTATTAAATCAAAATAAAATTCAACACTATAATTTTATCCAGATGTGATAAAGACCCATATTTCACATGAAACATTAATATCCTACACTAAAACAAAGGGTCATCAGGAGATATACCTGAATAAGGAATTTCCCCCAATGACCAGGGAAATAAATTCTATGAACTCATCTTGGACTTTAAGAAATTAAATGTATTCACACTTTCCATGGATCCCAATGATTTCTCAAATCATTATGAATCTTTGATAGATACATCAGTAATATATTCTATTATTATATGTGAAGAGGCTTAATATCAAACATGCAACCTGAAATATATGTATAACATAAAATACATGAGCATACATGAGTAAAAAATGACTGTCTTCAGATTTTCGCTATCATCATCTTTCTTTGCACAAAGCATTATGTTTTTCAAAGCACTCAGACATTTGTTACTTCACTCGACCCTCACAAAGAATTGTGTGAAATGTGAGAAAAATGTACCCTTTTAAAAATTAAGATTCTGAGACATAGAAGTCAGGTGATTAGTCTAAAATCATATTATATACTGACTTCTAGTTTTATTCTTAAATGTTTTCATTTCTACATTGTTACCTTGTTAAAATCATCGTTAAAATCATTAATCAAACTAATTTTTAACATCAACAGGGGTAACATTAGAAATATTTAACAACTGACACAGAAAGTACCAACCAAAGAAAATGAACGCTGAACAATTAAGACATATCACCTAAGTTTTATCAAAGGATATCAGCTGCATATCAGTCCTGACATGGCTATGACCCAGAGTTTGATTTGATCCCAAATTATAAATCATTTGTAGAAAAGTTTATTTGGCCTGAAATGTGTAAATCAGTAAACCCTTTCAATCCAAACTCTGATCTTTCTTAATCTCAGAGAAATTTTCTCTTTTATTTAATTATACCTCTCCTCTGTTTTTATTTCTACATCTGTACATCCTATTATTCACATTTTCATTCTAATCTATCCTCCCCGACTCATCATTTTTATGCAAGATTTTCATGTTTTGTTTTTGTTCTATGTGCTTTGATGTATTTCTTCTATTTGTTCATTCAGTTCAGATTCATGTTTCAAGAGTGATGATGTTCTCCTTCAATTTTTCCACTGAGCTGTTCAGCTGAGGTGTTTTTCTTAACACCTAAAATTTTTTGTTCTGTATTTGAACTTCCTTAAATGTTTTTTTTTTTCAAATTCAGGTTTCATTCATTTTTGCCAATAACACAAGTTGTTTGGAGTGTCTACTCTGATTTTCCTACCTTACCTTCCTCTATCTCTCACTACTAGGTCCCCTTGGATGGACTGTAATTTTTTCACTGATAATTCACTGGAAGTTACATCTGGTAGTTAGAGAATCCTAAATGGTAGAAGTATCACACTTAGTGAAAAGCCAAGGTAGACAGTCTGTCAGTTCCCTGCCAAGGCATGAGGAGAAAAATCTGTTGTCCTTTCTTTCTACTTCTTTTCAACCTCAGAGACAGAGAAAACTCAGCCAGCATATTCCAACTACCTTGGCTTTTTAGCTAGTTGAGGAGACCTGGAAACTTAAAAAAGTATTGATCTCCCACAGTGGTTCACAGACCTCTGAGGTCCACATTTCTTCTCAATGTGTCTTGTTTTCTGATTCTTATCTCTAGACTCTACTTGCTCTGGACTGGAGTATAGTTCTCTAGTTGCTTGCCCAACTGAAGACAGAAAAGTTTCAAAGCAGTGTTTTTCTATCATGATAGTTGTTCACAGATCTCAGCAGTGATTTCATTCAAAAAGGCAGATGTAATACAAAGTGAAGAAGAAGAGAGCCATACATAGGTCACCTGGTTTTCAAAATCCTTAATTGTTTTAAATGTTGAGGGAGAGAGTTATATGAGTCTGGAGTGTGTCTGGGACTTCATTATAATTACTCCAAAGAATCAATACTTTTCTCAGAAAACATATTCCTAAATATATGAAGATGATAATATGTTCTTTATGCTCTTAGATACAGATCCCAAAATATACTACAGCTATTAATCACTTGTAGTAAGCTTCAATGCAATCCAAGTTTTAATTATTACAGTACACAATTATCTTTTGTTTGGAAACAACTTCAAATCAATTTGCTGTAGTTTCAGTTAATAGAAAGACAAATTATGACCTTGGCCAATCAGTTAAGTTTCCCAATGTCTAACTAGCAAGTGTTATAAATATGAAAAAGCATGCCAGCCATTATATAGGAATTAAACATGCATCCTACATAGTGGTTTACATGACATTACCCTCCATATTGTTCACAGCCTAATTACCTCCTTTGCTTTCTAGAAGGCCTAAGATATAACAATATCACCTAACATTAAAGTGTTTCTTTGGACTAGACTTCTAAACAAGTTAGATAATAAGTTAAAATAAGCTAAAACTCTATTTTTTAGTTATGTAAAATTTTATGAACTTTATTTTTTAAGAATTAGCAAGATCATACAGAATGTTCCAAATTTCAGTTGCAATTTATCAAGTGCAAAAAATGCTATAGGTTGTCTGTCCTACTATCCAAATAGGAATCATATAGGATATGAAATTTGGCTTTTATCCTTGAATCACTAGGTAATGTAATCCTGTGTACTCTATTCAACACAACATCCTGAATTGATTGTAGTAGATGGGTGATATCTAATATATTTCTTTTCTGAATCATGGTAAATATAAGTTTTTATTAGAACCTCTGCCATGATAGAATTTCATTAAGTATCTAAAAGGAGAAAAGATCATCAGCATATGTAAAAATGCTCAGGACTCAGAAAAGTACAGAAAAAGCCTATAATAGGTAATAATAATGATGACAATACTAAATTTGAGCCAGTGAAAAGAAAATGAGGGAATGGTAGCCTAGTAATCAAGCAAGGATCAAAGTAATCTTCCTGTGACAACTACAAAAGTGCCTGATCAACACTGAATCCCTCCAGTGTGCCAGGTATTGTGCTAAGCACTAAGGCTTTAAAGAGTAATAAAACATGGTACCTGTCCATAAGGAACTAAAGTTCTGTGTAGTATAATTCTAAATGTTAGAATTCATCTCTTTCCTGAGTGATGAATGTCAAAGAATTTGAGTTAAACTGCATCTAAAACACCAAAGTGAATCAAATTCACTTTACATTGGATGTACCCATTTAATAAAACACATCACTACACAAATAATAGACAGAAGCAGAGATGTGCATATAAGAAAATTATAGAGACACAACCACCATTTATTTTTGGCTTTTATACACTTTGGCAACTCATTTTATAACAAATGTTGAGACTATAATGTCGAGTATCTGAATCAGAAGAGTCCAGACTGCTATTGATTTATTTCCATTGCGTTTTTCTGCTCAAATCACCCCCTGGACATAGTATTGCCTTGTTCTCAACCCTTTACTAGAACAAGAAAAATTATTGAGAGCATCTGTTTTCAAAGGTATTTATCTAAGGGCCAGATATATTAAGAAAAGTGTAAAAGGCAAATAATATAGCTATTAAAAAGACTAGGTACCATAAGAAGTCAGAATAACAAGAACAAAAGAGTCCCAATGACAATGAACTTGAAGGAGAAAGGTATCATGCGTAAACTGAACACTGATCACCTTTCTAGCTTCACATTATCTTTCTTAGTGATGTATCCATTTGCAACATACACAGTGATTATTGCACCATATTTCCTAATGCATTAAAATAAGAACCTGAAAAAAAACAAAGATATTATCATAAGGAAAAGTGAAGTCACAAAAATGATGGTATAGCAATTTCATCTTTCCTTATTCTTTTATTCCATTCAAATGATCCAACTCAAATGTATGCATATATATATATCAACAATGCATATTATCTCTCTAACTTTTGAAGTCTCTAATACCTTGTATAAAGGGATGAGTATGTATGTATATATGGCATATATATCAGTTTGAACTTGGTTTGATGTCATTAAAATTATCTGAAATAAAAATTCACTTAAAAAGTCTACAATTCTCTTTCCATTAACTCATGCTGGCTATCCAAAATATAATTCAAAGTCATATAAACTGACTTTACCTCCACTGATGATTTCAGCTTATTACTCTGATAGAAATGCATTTATCCTATCAAATAAAAATAAACTTTTCTTTCTGTATAGTGACAAATTAAGGAAAAGTATAAGTTACATAAGAGAAATAGACTCTATTCTACCTTAAGCCTGGTGTAACCGGGTTTAAAACTCCATGAATGTGTGGAGGAGGAGACAAAGGCTAAACTACATAATGAAATGAAATGAAATCAAATTTCATTTCACCCATTTATTTCACCCATCAAATCCTCAGGAAAGCTAACAGGTGTTTTCTTATATTTGACAACTGGACAGCAGACAGCAACTTATAAATTCCCCCAGAAACAGTGATTTCATAATTGAGTGGCACACAGTAGGTCTTAATAAATAATCGCTATTCTCAGGTTTACCACATACTAAATTTTTATACTAAATTGCATTTCTTTGTAATATACCTAAATTTACTGTCTAATTCTAAATTAGTACTAGTGATTATGGTGTGTGTGTGTGTGTGTGTGTGTGTGTGTGTGTGTGTGAAAACCATAGCAGTCTTTGCATCCCAAACTCTAGGTGGCCCCTACTTAAGCTAGATGTTGGTTTCTGAAAGAAATGTAAGGATTAGAACAAGTAAATGTAAGGGCTTTCCACAGTCTGAAGGACCTGCCACACTTTTTAATATATTGTGCTTCTGTTCTGCTTCACCCTTTTTTTCTGTATAATCCCTAGTTCTTAGTTACTCAATCTACTCAGATTTAGTTATTTTTGACCCCTGCCTTCCCAGTCCTCCCAGTATCTAATGATTCCTTTGACCTGCTCCTATTCATAATTTCCTGGGACAGCTTTAACAAATGTTACCAATTCCTGCTGCTGTTCACTGGATCAAATCAGGCAGCAGCTCCCCAGTCCACCCACTGAAAAACCTATAGACAAATTCTCTCTCAGTGCTTGTAATTCTAGAGTGAAGAGTTAAATTTTAAAAAGACTCTACCATAGCAATCATTCCTCCCACTTACACCTTTCACCTTGTGCCCTTCTCCAAATCCACTATAACTTTCTTAAAACAAAATTACTAGTACTAATATGGGCCACCGCTGAGTGAAAATAATCCCAGAGTAGAACCATGATGGCATGGTGATTAAGAATGTTAGGTTCTCTAGAGTTAGACCTGAGTTTGAATTCCCAGTTGTTATATACTAGCTGTGTGACTTTGAACAAATTATTTGAGCCTTAGTGTCTTTTAAAATGGCACAGTTAAAATACCTTCTCATAGGATTATGGAATTCACTGAGAAACTGTAGATATAACCAGTATATGGTACAGAGTAAATGCTTAATAAATTTTGGCTACTCTTGCTATTGTTACTATTTTTATTGTTGTTTAGTAGAGCAGAATGTAGTTTATTTTCTTTTTACTATGCTTCCTACCAATAATTTTGCTAGTCCACATTAATTCCTCAATACTGTCTGGGTATAAGGTCTAAACTCAGCTCCCCTTCTAAATATCCTTTAGAACATTTTTTCTTTTATTTGCACAGATTGAAACAAAACACTCATATCACCTTTTGTGCCCAATGATTGATCTAAATTTTCTTCCCATTTCTATCAACTAGACATTTAGAAAGTCAGAATGAGTTACTCTTACCTAATATACAGGGTCAGGTAAAAAGTAGTTGACAGTTGTTTGTACTGAAAATAACACAATAATTAATAAACAATAATACAAGAATAAACTCTGTGTTCCGCATACTCACAACTGTAAAACTACTTTTACTCCACCCTGTATTGGACAGTTTGCTATATATTCTGTCCATGAGGTGACTTATAAAATGTTTTAATTAGTACCAAGAGCATCTAGAGCTGTGGGTGGGTGTAGGGAGTGGGGAGAATCCAGAGATAGTATACCTTTCTCCAGACTGCTGTTTCCATTTATGAATAGGTAAAGTGTTTGCTGGTTTTGAGCCTCTCACTAGCATTCATACTAGCAAAGGAATATGAGTCAATTAAAACAAAAAAGAGTGAATTTTTATTTTGAATTTTAAATGAAAACTTTGAGGTTATATTTCAATAAAGACCTATCAAGTAGGTACACATAATTTGTGTGCAGTTGTTCATTTCTATATATGACAGTGAAATATGTGTAAAGTCTTTTCTAATGCAGGTTCTTTCCACTATTCATTAATAGTCAACTTCCTTTGTCTGCCTTATCAACCCTCTTATGTAAATCCATCCCCAGATGGGTATAATGTTATACTGATCAAAAATCAAATGCACTAGTTAAAAATTACCAATTTTATAAGATCTATATGGAGATAGCTCCTGATTTTTTGCTTAGTCACAAATATCAAGTTTACCTTTTTAATTTGTAGAAACACATCTATTTATCTAACTATACTACTTTATTGAATTAGAAAATGACTGAGTTAATATTATTAATCTGTCTTCCCCAGTTAATCAACTTTATGTAGAGTGAAATGCAAAGAATCATGTTTATCAATTCTATTACCAATTTATCTTCATGAGTGAAGGTGAGTTGGTAAAAATTTACTTATATAAACTAATAAGTTTATTATAATACCAACTATAAAAGATTATAAGCACTTAATATTATTATCCTTATGTAATATTGTACATCTGTACTTATACTATGACATTTGAAAGGAAGTATCATCAAAAAGACAGTTTTATCAAGGATTAAAAGTAAAAAGCAAAGTCAAATATTTTACACATACTCTTTCCTGATACCCTAAATATCGCTTCCATTAACATTATCTAAAGCCAAAATATTCAATTGTTGAAAAGAAATGTACTCATACTATTAAAGCTAAAAGGGACCCTGAAGATGAAGCTAAGCAAGAGATCCACGCAGATTATATGACATGCCCAAGATCATACAACTAGACCTAGGATATGGCAGCACTAGACCTAGGATAATCTTTCATTACTCTACATCTGAGACTTTTGATAATATGCAGTAAACTAAAAGTTAAATATGGTATATGAGGAATTTATTGAAAAGTTAGATATTGTTCCTTGAAGTTAAAACCTTTAAAGTTAATGACTTCTACTAACTTGATTTATATTCCTAGGAAAGTTAGTTTAAAATACAAAATTTGAAAAACTAAATAGAATAAAAACAACAAAAGAAGTGTATGCATTGCCTAAAATCAAAACCATGGAAAAGGATATTTTTTAATGTCTAAAGGAAGCCAGAGATTTAGTAGGTGTTTGTATACATGGTAGTAATGGTTTTTGTTTTGCTTTGTATTGTTTTTTAAATAGTTAGTGCATTAACCATAAATAAATGTCTCTAGAAACTTACTAATGACAACAAAATAGGTACCAAGAATTTGAAAACTAAAAATCCAAGTTGTTTTAGTATCATGTGAATTACAAATAAAAACATCTAAAAAGAAGTCAAAAGTATTTAAAAAGATTAAATCAGTACACCCAATTCTCTAAACTGTGTGTTTATTTTTCCTGAAGTACATATTCATGAGCTGACAGTAGAGACAGGCTGGCTGCTTTGTTTGACTATAGCTCTGTTTACCTCATACTGTCAGAAATGCATTTTGACACTCACAGCATTAATATTGCTATTTTTATTGATATAATTAGCACTGCTATAAATAATTTTTCAGCCTGCCGTATCTAAGTATATCATTACAATCAGCAAAATTAGGGCTTCTTTTTCTTATATGATGCCTTGGAAATAGACCACTGGCCCAAAGAAAACAGTGACCTCATGATGTGGAAATTACTGGAAAAAAAAAAGTGTTGCCCTGTCAATAGACTACTGTTTTGTGTATGACTTCACTGAACAAACTAGTTTATATTTGTTTGAAACTAAAGTTTCTCACCAATCTGCTGTTTCAATTTCACATCACACCATATTGTACCTAAAACAGGCAATCTGGATTCCTGTTGCTACTTCCCACCACCACCAAACAGCTCAGTAATAGGTTTGAAATACAAAGCCTTTAACATATAAAGCAAAAGGATTAAGACACCCAAAATTCAGAATGGGTGGGTGAATATAAGTGTGCTTGAAGTCACTTGCGTAACTGTTATTAAGTGGCCCAGTGGGGAATTTTTTATCATTACATGAAAGCAAAATCAAAACATATTTTATTTGGCCTCTAGATCACATTAGCTGTGACAAATAACCTCATCCAGACCTTGAATAGTTTGTTCATAAAACAAAGTCGGGTGACTGACCCAGTGCATATTTAACACAGAGTATGAAGGCCAAAACAAAATGACAATACAATTCAAAACAAGTTTGTAGAAATTTTATACTAGTATATTAAACCTTTCTTTGTCTCTATCACTTGACAGATGGTTAGCCCTCACACAGCCTAGTATCTCTGGCAAAGAAATGACTGTGTCTAGCCAATAACACCCCAAATTTTGACTAAAAAATGCACTGTACACATACTTACACTTACTTAAAATATGAATATTAATAGAATTAGTCATGCTTATTTTAATACTATAAAAATTTGACAGATGTCAAGATTTTATCTTTTGCCCTATGAATACCACTTTGTGAAACTCTCAACTGTCTTATATAGATGGATGGATCCAGGGTTTTAAGAACACTTTACTTGAGATTTCATTCATTTTATGGGCTGCCTGGTAATCATGCTTTAAAAAAAAAAAACCTTCAAAAATATCTCTGAATCCAAAATTATTATGAAATTCACAAAGATTTAGCTCTGGCCAATGTGGCTCAGTCTGTTGGAGCACTGTTCCATAAACTGAAAGGTTGTATGTAGTTCAATCCCAGGTCAGGGCTCATACATTAAGTTGCAGGTTCAATGCCTGGTTGGGGCTCACAGGGGAGGCAATCATTGGATGTTTCTCTCTCACATCCATGTTTCTCTCTTTCTTTCTATCGCCCTCCCCCATTCCCCTGCCCTGGACAAAAGCAATGAAAAAATGTCCTCAGTGAAGATTTTTTTAAATTTACAACAATTCAGCTTGTGTTTCATGTTGCTCAGAGCAAACTTTTGGTAACTAACAGAGTTAAACAAAATCACCTAGGAATTTTGAATGCCTTCCATGTCAAGGACCACAAGACAGGCCTGGAATTATTTATCCAAAACTGCTCATACATAAATATATACTCTCATGCACATAAACACATAGATCAACCATACTCACCAGAATTAAAAAAAGGTTTTGGTTTTAACATTCTATCAACGATTCTTCCTCTTTGCTCTTTAAAAAAAAATTTCAGCCCTGGCTGGTGTAGCTCAGTGGATTGAGCGCGGGCTGTGAACCAGGCATTGCAGGTTCAATTCCCAGTCAGGGCACATGCCTAGGTTGCAGGCCATGTCTCCCAGCAACCACACATTGATGTTTCTTTTCAAAAAAAAAAATTTCAGATAGCTCTGACTGGCATGGCTCTACTGTAGGTTAGGAGTCCTCTAATAAATCAGAAGATCACCAGTTTGACTCCCAGGCAGAGCACATGCCTAGGTTGTAGGTTCAGACCCAGGTTAGGGCACAACCTGATCAATGTTTCTCTCTCACATCAATGTTTTCCTTTCTTTCCCTCTCTAATAAATAAATAATTATTTCAAATAAAAAATTTCAGCTAAAACATCATATTCAATTAGTTATGTCTCTGATTTCCTTCCTAAATATTCCTATTTATAGTTTTCAATGTCAGCAGGTCATTAATATGAACCATCTTTGGAAGAGGTGATTATATCACAAATTTGCATAAACAGAGATCTAATGTAGATATAGAAATACAAGCTCTTCACAGCAGGGAATGGAAAGACCTAAAGTGGAGGGACTGTGTAAAAACGAGTTATCCTATTTAAGAAAACAACTCATATTCGTTTAATATGACTCACCATAACAGAGAAAAATGGTGAAAATCAGAACTTGTTATTTGAGAACTATGAACTCGGTTTTGTAAAGGTGAGACACTCACTATTTGAAACAACAAACTCAGTGTTAAATCACATACACTCTTAACCAGGCACCAACTTTCCTGTTAAAAACCTAGGATTTTTACACCTACAGACTAAAAGATTACACTTAAAGTAATGCTAAAATCTTTCCTAATGTTCCTCTTGCATTACAAATGGTCTATTAAATCAGAGAAGTGCCAATCAAATGCTTTTGTAATTTGAAAGGTTTAAATAACAAAGTATTTTTTGCAGTCCTCTTTTTTCTCTCTTTAATGTTACCTATAAATTAATTACAACAAATTTCCAACCTCTCTTGACCAAACCACAACTGAAAAAGATTTATGCATTTGATTTTCAGATCTATTCCTAAATCAAATTTATTCTAACTAAAACTTTCAGATATTCTAGCTTATGTTCCACCACAATTTGCCAACAAAGTTCTATAGGAATTTTTTTAAGGTTTTATTTATTTATTTTTAGAGAGAGGTGAGGGAGACAGAGAAGGAGAAACATCGATGGGTTACCTCTGGCCAACCCCTAACTGGGGACCGGGACCACAACTCAGGCATGTACCCTGACCTGAATGGAACTAGCTATCTTTGCTTTGCACAAGGCCGGCATTCAACCCACCGAGCCACATTAGTCAGGGCTCTATAGGAATTTTACAGTAAATTTCAGGACACAGTTTTTAAAAACATAAAGTAACATTTTATTTATTTCAAAAGCAAGCTTGAAATTATGGACAAAAACAAACCCCTATTCTGTTAAAAAAAAAAAGACCTACTCTAATGTATGCAAAACATTTCAAAAGACAACAACAAGGGGTAAAAGTAATAAAGTTTTTCCTTTTTTATCATTGACAACTGGTAAACAACTCCCTGCCCCTCACACTCTGTAAGCTCCTTATCCAAAAATCTCTCCTCCTAACAATCTGAAGCACTCAAAATGTATGTGACATTAGATTGTAAATTCAGTTAATACAGGTAACTTTATCTCTTGTACACTGTTACCTCCCAGGTGTCCAAAACAGTATCTAGAATAAGTTGTTGAATTTAAACAACCATTTCAGAAAAACAGGATTATTTCAGAGAATAAAGCAGAACCCACCAAGCTCCACCCTCTATACTCTAAATGTGTTAAAGAAGTCTCTCCTTAGTACTCATTCTAAAATACTCGGGACTAATTTGTAATCCATTCATAAATGTTAGATCCTTTAAAGGAACTTAGTTGTAGCTTTTATTGCTCTTCTAAAATGATCTAATTATTCAATCTAGCCTTCTTTTTCTACAAAGTCCAATTTGGTTAGAGAGAGTCTTCTGAAGACTTTCACTACTGAGATAAACACAATTCATTTAACATGGCTTTTTTCCTTGTATTTTATTCGTATACAAAGTAGTCAAGTTTGTATTAATTTGACAACAAGAGTAGTTATATATTTGTGGGTCTCAACTAACTATATAGGAAATTGGCATCACATTAACTAGTAGTTCTAACCATACACACACATCCCAAACTATAACCTTCACATGAAAGTTCTTTTCTCTAGTACTCCTTTTAAACTCATATTCTTTCAGTGCTCAGTCACTTTACACATGAATTATAGCTTTATTTTCCTGGTGTAGTAGTAACCTCAAAATACTAGCATCTAAACTGGACTAGACAAGTAAGCATAAAGACTTCTTGAAAATGAATAAAATTTGACAATTTTATTCTTAAACTTCTTTCTTTAGTCTGTTAAAATCAGGACCTCACCATGAAAGGGTGTATTGCTTTGGAAGCTGGTAGCCAGTTAACCTGTCACCTAATCTTCATATCCAAAGGCTCTGTATTTCACTAGTCTGTGAGATCTAGAATAACAAAACCAAAAATATCCAACTGCTGGACCCACTGAGCTGTTAACAAATTTCTAGAAAACTTACTTTTCTTCTTCTCACCTGTTTACCATTTATTCTTAAGCCTAAAGCCCTCCAAAATTGAGCTCAATGGAACTCACACCCCCAATTTTAGGAATTAAATCTTGAGCACTGAACAGAGTTAACATCAACAATTCCTGTAAGAGAATTCCAAAACTTTTCTTGAGAGACTACTCCAGAGAGGGCACAATGATACCGTGCACTGTATGTACGTGGACAACTTTGATACATTCGGAATAAAAATAACAAAGAGCAAACAAAGGGATGAAAAATCAATGTAAACTGGGTTTTTTGCCGGAGGGGGGATGTTCTTTTCATTGAAACCCATAAAAACCTAGTTGTAAAGCATAAATGCATAAAGTAGCCAAATCTAAACTGATCAAATTTACACGTGTGGGCTGGAAGGGTGCATTTTAACTAACCCCACGGGATATCAAAGGGTGCTTAGGATTAGAAGCAACAGGTAGGCGAGTAAATCGTTTATGAATTTGTTAGTAACTTACTTAAATTTAGTGATTACCGCTACAGTATTTACAAAATGGTTATTATAATTTAGGTTTCATAATTTTCAAAAATCAAAAAGTTATTATAACTTTAAATTTGATTTCACTTGAAAACACTGGGGCAATAAGTGGCCCATGATTTTATTAGCTAATTTTATTAGCTGAAATTTACACATGACTATACAGTGAGAAAACTCTCACCTTTACCAAATTTTGGTATATTTAATGGTAAGTAATGATTTTCACACGTCTAGAAAGTTAACATGTTCAATTTAACTTAGGCCAATTCTGATTCTGGGGACAGTATTTAACCCACAGGCTCCCAAATTACTTCCGGTTTCATTTGGATTTCGAAGTGGAGAACTGTAATCCAGCTACTGACCCCATTCAACTGCGCTCAGTAAGAGATCAGCGGATAACGGCGCTAGGTAGTGTAGCTGTGCGCCATATTGTGTTTTTAGCTTATGTTTATAGTTTATGTGTGTGCCTAGCATATGTTGTGCAAGTGTGTTTATCAATAGAACTTTTAGAAAATTTCTGCCTCCTGCCTCTTCAGCATCCTCGAAACGGATAACAGCTTCGGAGAGGTGGAGGGCGTGGGTGGGTGGTGGGATAGGACCAGAAAACCACACAGAGAATAATGCGTTAAACCACGTAACAGAGAGTCTATTCCTTTTAAACTATCATAACGCTGCCAATCGTTTTTACCTATTGAAAACACAGTCAACATTTTTTTAATGTTTCCAAAGGAGCTAAAAGGAGTAGACAAAGAAGGAAGGATGTTTTTTTCCTTTTTCAAGCCCCCTCCTCTTTAATCGTAGCAGCGAAACAGGCGGGGTCCGGTACCTCGGAGGTCTGAAGGGGCGTCCAGAAGCTCTGGAGCCAGGACATTTCCCGCCCCCCGCCCCCCAGCCAAGTTCTCTGAAGATGCTTCAGAGACCAAGAGAGCCAAGGCAGCAAAGGAGGGTCAGGAGGGAGGGGGGCGGAAGACAAGAGGACGCCTCTAGCAGGTCCAGAGCCCAGGCTAGTCCCCCTCAGCTCCTCTTCTTGGTAGCAGCAGCTCCAGGCGCAGGGAGTAGAAAGAAGTAGGTTGCCAGCTGCGGGACACGTAGCCAGCTGCGGGACGCCCCGCCCGCCTCTGGGACCCGAGACCCTCCCGCGCTACCTTCCACCCCGCGGGGTCGGGTGAGGACGTCGCAGCAGCCGGACGCGAGGAGGGGCGCCTGGGGAGAGGAGGCGCGAGCGGGGCGGAGCGCAGGGGCGCGCGCTCTCTGCCGGCCGACGGCCCCGCGGGCTCACCACTCTTGCTCGCTCCTCCAACCAACCTCAGCCCGCTCCCCTCCTTTTCCGTCCCACCGCCCCCGACTCCCAGAGCCTCTCCGACGCCTCATCCCCCTCGGCACGCACACACCCCTCCCTCCCTACAACAAATTAGACTTTGGCGTTACCTCCTCGCGCTCTTTAATCTTCTTTCCTCAACTCCTAAACTTCCCCGCCCTTACTTCTTCGGCAGAAGATCCACATTGGGCGCCTCACGCCGGGAACCCTCTATCTTTCCCCACTATTGGGTTATTCTTATGCCACTCTTAGCTTCAGTGAGCCTATGAGAATGGGACGCTCCTCGTGAGGTTGCCGCCTATAAACAAAATGCAGTCTTTTTCCTCCCCTCCCCTGACCCCGCCCCCATGTACCTCTTCCCTCATCTGTACCGCTGTAGATTGGGCTACAACAAGCCCAGTCCGCTATCTCAACCACCGATTGGGGCGTGGAAACTTCGCTCAGGTGGATTGTTAACAGGCAATTGGTCGACACCCTCCCCACTCCGCCCCCCGCTACCGCACCTTCGCCCCGTGTGGAAAGGTCTGTCGTATCTCGTTGTTCAGTGATCCGAGAGGTGGGACGCTATTGGTTGAAAGAGCCTATCAGACCGGACTGGACTGAACTGTGATTGGCCAACACGAAAACGAATAGGTTTGGTTGTGTACTCCTCCGCTCCTCCTCCCCTTTTTTCTTCCACGCCCCCGCCCCCCGCCTGACTGCTTTTACTTTCTACGCATTTCTATTTCCTCCTTTATTTATTTATTTGTGATAAACTTAAATGACCCGGCGACGGAGGCGGGACTCGACCAGAGGCCGAGGATGACGAAGGACGGCCTGGGGCCAATTGCCGAAGGGGCAGCAGAGTGAGGGGCAGCAGCGGTGACCAGTGAGAGGCAGGTGTCTGGAGCGTGCTAGGCCTAGGGAGCTGTGATGCCCCAGCGGAGGCGGCAGTTACCCGCTGTCTGGCGCGGCGATCTCGGGGGGAGCCGCGGGAGGCTAGACGGTGGTGTCGCAGTCGCCGAGGGCTGAGGCGACAGGATGGAAGGTGGATCCAAGGCTGAAGGAGGGAAAGCAGAGAGAGTCTGGGGAGGTGGCGGCGCACGAGGCCGTGCTGGGTCAGCCTTGATTCCTGCGGAGTGGGGCGCAGGTTGCCAAGCCAGGAGGTCACCAGAGGCCGCTGAGGCAGTGCCAGAGCGCAAAGGGGAAATTTGTTCCTTCAGGAGGTATAGGAAAATGCTCTGTAAAACATTTCGGAGTAAACCGCCCTTAATATAAATGATGATATTATCCTAACAGGAAAAACATTGTGTTTCTTATTACTAAACGCCTGAAGTACCAACGACCCAACCGAAGCCCACAAAATTCAATATCCTGAGGGCTAAGGAACAAATAAAGCAACACGGAAAATTAAATGCGGTTCAGATGCTTCCATAAAACCTTCATCCTCATCCATCTGTCACTCAATGTAGCAATCCCCAGAGCCAAATTCTTAAGTGTTGGTCCAGTCCTCCCGTCAGGAGTGTTGGTGGGGGCGGGAGGGTGCGGAAGGAGGCTCTAGGCCAGTGGAAGCTCGGAAGATTCCTAAAAAGGGCCAGGATTGTGGGGGGGATCCCCTTTCACTATACGAAGAAAAAGAATATGCCAAAATAAGAAGTTAGACTTTCTAGGGAACTCGGATAGCCATAACATCACAAAATAAGGGGCTTTATCAAAAAATAGTACGCGTGCAGCGCTGACTGGTTTGGTCTATGGATTGAGCGTTGTCCCACACACGTATGGGTCGCCACCTCCATTCTGGTAATAGCACTTGTTTTGGTTGTGGGCCGTCTGGTTGGGGATTAGGGAGAGGCAAAAGATGGATGTTTCTCTTTCACATCTGTGTTTCCCTCTCTCCCCCTCGTTCTAAAAATAAATAAATTTTAAAAAATTTAATAGCATGCTTGTAAAGAAAATACCGTACTTGCAATTTGAGAACAGTATTTTTACAGGACAAGCATTTGATGTACAATTTCCAATAAACTTAGGTTAAGTCCTCTGTATTTTATCCTAGGCTTCCTTGGGTGTAGCATGCATTAAAGAAAAAATTACTGGTGGCACTTGTTAAAATGGTTAGGGGAACTTATCAGGACTATTAATAGGACCACAGCCAATAGAATTTTATAGTGGGAGAGAGATATTGTGCTGGACTCCAAATACAGCATGAGCAAATGGAAATTTTAGCCAAGGAGTGGAGGGAGGGGTTTGTTAGTGGATTAAAAACTACCAAGAAAACACTAGAGGTAAGGGAGGGAGTGGGTAGAATTAGGGCTGAACCAACCTAACAGGATTCTTGCTGAGGACATGTCGGAGTGATCAGACATCACCTGAGGGAAGATGAAGGATGAGGAACCTGATCATACATCCAGAGAGATCAGATGTGGGGGTGAGGACTAGGGTGGTTCTACTAAACTGACCTAGCAGGGTCCTTGCTAAAATTGGGTCTTACAAGGAAGCACCAGATGCCTGGCTTTGACTAGAGGGTTTCTGACAGAACTTAAACAAAATAAATTGGCCCAGGTGAAAAAATATGTACAAGGCCTTAACCTCATAAATAGTATTAGATATATCTTTTGAGGAATATATGTATGAGAGTCTCAGAATCTACAAAATTATTCATCAGCTGTCATATTTGAAGTCTAGTAAAGTGTACAAATTGCTATTAAGTCTGGAAGCCAAAACACTTTAGATTTTATGTATAAATCTTAACAAAAAAGTGATGTAGTGATTGTAATAAGTATTCCATACACAATAATCAGTTTCAAATTAGAAAATTAAGTAAAATTTAACAAATGTGTTTAAACAATTTTTCCAAGTGGCAGTGGTGATTCTTTCCAGGTACTACTTAAAACTCATCCTTTTCAACAAGTTTTTTAAGCCAATTCAATTTATTGCCATGAGAGTTGTTGGTATTATGATAAGGCATTAAGAAAGCAGTGTAAATTCTTCTTTTTCAAATATTGGTCATCAGGTGAGACCTTGAACATTACTGCCCCTGTAAAAGAAGGTGGTAATTGATATCGAGGTTTCCTGAGAAGTGGCTCAATCTTTATCTTTACATTACATACACACATACCTCAGCCATCAAACCCACATATACAGAAATACAAATGTCACAAAAGTTGTAGCAAGAATTCCATAATAAGAGGCAAAAGACATGTTTTCTTGGTTAGCAATTAGCAGAATTGAGAAAAATGGTAAAATGAGAATGATATAATAAAAAAGGGAGGGTAATGAAGGCATGATTGATAGCAAATGAAAATAAAAGTGCTTACTTAGAAAAGGACTTAACAAGAAATTTCTTTCCCACCCTGGCTAGTGTGGCTCAGTGGATTGAGCGCTGGCCTGCAAACCAAAGGGTCATCAGTTCTATTCCCAGTCAGGGCATGTGCCTGGGTTGTGGGCCAGGTCCCCAGCAGTGGGCATGTGAGAGGCACCCACACACTGGTGTTTCTCTCCCTCCCTCTCTCTAAAAATAAATAAAATCCCAAAAATAAAATAAAAAAGAAAGAAATTCCTGTTAGTGCTCTACCCTAGTGCAGATCCTAAATACAGATCCTAAATAATTTACAGTCCCTAAAGCTTCAAAAGTGCTTCAAAAGAGGCCAAACTGATAGTAAATGCACTTTATGTTACAAATAAAGACACTTTGACTTTAAATGTCACAGACTTTGTTTTCAAACTTGTCTGTCTGCCTCTTTTCACTATACTATATACTCATTAATTCAACAAATATTAAGTGCATATTACTCATGCTAGATATATTTATTGAGCATTTAAATTGCTAAGAATTTAGAAACTAAGATAGGCAAGATTTGTCATTTTTCTCCAAAGAGTTCACTGTGTGTTGGGAGAGAAGTAAAGGGATGACATATTATGTTGTGTACATATGTGGTATGTATAGCATGAAAATGTGGAAAAGAGAATGTGTAAACTCCTTAGAATTTTGTTTTATATGTAATATACTGAACTCATCACTATACTGAATTCAAAAGTTAATCAAATTAGATCATGCTGTCAAGGGGCTTAGATTGTAATAAAGGCACTGATTAGACATATATATATATATAAAAAAAACTATATTACTAGCCCAAATGAGAAGAGCTTAATAATGGAATAAATACAGTGCTGTAGCAGATCAGAAAAGAAATACCATTTATATTTAAGAAGTAAAGGATAGGAAATCAGGGAAATCTTAATGAAAGATGTGACTTTTGAGATGTTTTTTTGAAGGATGTGTTAGAGAATCTGCCACCCTTCCTTACATATAACATATATGAAATACATATTACTTGATATTTTTTGCCATTTACTCAAAGACAGGTGCAACTCATCTATACAAGTTCTCACCAATAATCTGAATAGATAATGGCCAATAACTGAATATTAAAAGAAAAATGAGTCTTCCTTTCATAGGTAAAATTGAGTTAAACATTAAAATGTGTCAGCACAACACATTAAGTTTAGACAATCACATCTATAAATCCACCTGTAATCCAAATGTGATACAAGTTTCTCTGATACTGAAGACATATTAAATTTGCCTTGAACCCCCAAATCCACAATATGGCAAACTTCTAAAGCCCTTTGTGTTCTACTGGATTTTTCAGGGGTAAGCTGAGTTTGCCAACTACGTTTTCCTGCATAGTATCTGTTGAGTCTGTGCATGTTCTGATTCTCTGATATTTTGATTTATCAGTTCCTCTTTGTGTCCACAAGCCTCTGGTGTTCCTAATAGTTTTTTTTTTATTTATGTTATTTTTAGTTCAAGTGGAGATATAGCCTGTTACTATCGTCTATATCCTGTCTGGAGGCAAAAGTTTCACATATTGAAGTTTCAATTTCAGATACAGTATCTTTCAGTTGTGGAATTTCTGTTCAATTCCTCATATCTATGCTGAAATTCACCATCTTTTTCTCTTATTCTAAACATATTAAATGTGCTTATTTAGTATAACATATTTAAGTAAAACTCCCATATCTGTGGACCTGTTTCTATTATTTTTCTCTTTGAATCATTCATTCCTGTTTTTAAGTATGTTTCATAATTATTTTTACTGAATTCTGGATATTTGATGAATAATTATGAAGATTAAGTTTTCTTCTGGGAGGCAGATAGTATGCAGGCAGATCACATTGATCCTGAGGAAAGATGGCAGTAGTGTTTTTCCGGGCAAGTCTGTTTCAAGCAGATTTATTTCCATAGGCATAGCCTTTCTGAGGTCTCAAATGAAAGAAAGTCTGGGTGTTTACAAAGTTTCCTCTATCTTAGCAATCTCTGAACTCCATCTTCTGCCTCCTTAGCAAGAAATTTCTGCTCAGCTCGTCTCATAGTTGTGCTTTTCTGACGGATTTATTGGTGGTACTCTGTGCATGTGCAGCTTAAAGTTCACAAACTCCTCAAGGGACAATCATGCAGTTTTGGGCTTACTTATCTATCATTTCCTCCTCTGTGAAAGTTTGCCTCTCAAATTTCAACCACTTTGGCAGGGTCAAACCTTATCCTCTCTTACCTCTCTACCTAGTGAGCCTATACCTTTTTACTCGGAGTCTATTCCCTCATTTTGTGAATTAGGAAATGCCTCAGGGAAAAGGCCAGAGTTTTAGAGCTCTTCTTGTTATGACTCCTAACAGGAATCATAGCCCCCAAAACTCTGTCTGCATCAGTTGTCTTCAAATGTTTTATGTATGTATATTCAGCTTTCATAATTGTTTCTGGCATAAAATTAGTCTTAATATAAACTACTCCATCATGACTGGAACCTCTATAAATGAATATATATCACTTTACCAAGCTGAGCATACAAAACCAGTTCACATCTCTTTTAATATTCAAATTAAAAATTCCTAACCATCATCAAATAAAGCAAGGATGTCTTTCATCCCAACTCAGAATGTCCCAGTAAAAGCCTGAGATTCTCAGAGATGTTTACTAAGTCCAAGGTGTTATTCCCACTGATTGTACCATGACCAGAATATCTGGTTTATTCACCAGGGAGGACTTGTTTTGATGCCCTTGCTTCTGTCCAGTGTTGCTTTAAGACTGATGGGTCTCTCTATAAGGTAAATAGTGCTTTAGTGCCTGATGTATATGTCACTATAAGTGGTTCCACTCTGACTTCTTAGGGTCAGGAATGGTGAAGAAACCTCATTTCCCTGTGTCAGTATAATTTATGGATCCATAAGCCTGGGCTTCAAATCTATAGTTATTTTATTATAGAGACCTTTCAGGAAAAAAAAAAAAAAACAGAGCAATACAGAAATTGTTTACTCCTGGTATTCATGTAATGGATGAGTGGTTGCATCACAAGGGTTTCTTGCCTCAATCACATGCTGGGTCAGAGCAAGCCCTGTCATGTAAACTTTGTGTCCTAATCGTCAAGTAAAAATGGAATTTTTTTTCTTATTGTCCTAGTCTTCTGCAATTTCTGTCACTAGATAAATCACATTTCAACTAGGGAAAATTTTTAAATTATACCAAAGAACAACCATCTAAATGTGATTTACCCAACAAGGTTCTCTCTCTCTGTGGCTCTGTTGATCAGTGAATGCCTAATAAGGCTGCTTATAGTAGTAAAAATTGTCCACAGACCCGCTACATATTGGAAAATTAATAGAGAAGATGTACTAATTTCCTATTGCTGTTTAAAAAAAAACCCACAAATTTAGTGACTTAAAACAATACAAATTTATTATCTCACAGTTGTAGACATCAGAAGTCCAAAATCAGTCTCAGTGGGCTAAAATCAAGCTGTCAAAGGCTAAGTTCCTACTGGAGCTTCCAGAGGAGAATCCATTTCCTTGACTTTTCTAATTTCTGGAGGACACCTGTACTCCTTAGCTCATGATGTTCTCCTCAGTCTTCAAAGCCAGCAACACAGCATCTTCCCATCTCTCTCACTCTTTCTCTATTTTTGTCTAGTATTCTTTTCTAGTCCAACCCCCCTGCTCCCTCTTTTTATTTTTATTTATTAATTTGAGAAAGAGAAAAACAAAGAGAAACATTGATTTGTTGTTCCACTTATTCGTGCATTCATTGGTTAATTATTGTATTTGCCCCAACCGGGAATCAAACCCACAACCTTGGCATATTGGGACCACGCTCTAACCAACTGAGCTACCCAGCTATCGCCCTGCCTCCCTCTTAAGAGGATCCTTGTGATTATATTGGACTACCTAGATAACCTAGGATAATCTCCCTATTTCAAAATTTTAACCTCATCTGAAAAGTCCCCTTTGCTATGTAACACAGTCTCAGATTTTGATGATTAGAATATGGACATCTCTGGGAGCAACTATTCATTATACCACAGAAGGCCTCTTGCCACTCTCATCATTATACTTCCACAAAAGCCCAAGGAATATGGAGCTCTCATCTTTAAAATTAAACGTTCTAGACATAACTCCCTAGGTGTTAACAACAATCGTTATATAGCAATTCTATAACCTAAGGATTAAACCACTCTTTAGCACAAGGATTTTTGGACTGTTTTCTAAAATGAGACCTCTGGAGGGGCAGGGCTAGGGTGGATGAGGTAGAGATGGCAAGTAGGATTTATGTATTGCTAAATATTTAATAGAGAACAGGCATAAAACCTGTTATTTTAAGATCTTTCAAAATCATGCAGTAAGCTTCAGTCTGGAAATAGTTCAGTTTATCAAAGATTAATTTCATATCTCTCATAGACCAATGGAAAATGCAATAGTATCTAATCAAGAATTACAACCACGACATAGGTTACATCACTTGCAATGAAATAAAACTCAGAGTTTATGCTCACACACACATACACACAAAAACACAGCCAGAAAGCTAAAGTCAGGAAAGCCCAAGAACTCTACCAAGGTCATTTTTTGTCTTCTTCTTAAAATCCAGTAAGCACATTTTCTAATAGAGAGCTATTTTATTTTTTGTCTATTTGTAATTGGCAGAAAGAAATACAAGGACTATGGTGACTTGTTCTTTCATGAAAAAATATGACTTTACATTACAACAAATGTATCTAGTGTGGCAAACTCTGCCAAAAGTGGCTCATGTCTTTAGGTAAAGAAATACTAACTCTGGCCAAGATGGAGGCACAGATAGATACACTTTGCTTCCTTGCATGACAAAAACATGGATAACAACCAATTTAAAAACAAAAAAACAACCAGAACTGCCAGATAATCCAACTGTATGGAAGTTTGACAAACAAGGAATCAAAGAACAAACACTTATCCAGACTGGTAGGAGGGGCAGAGACAGGCAGCCAGGACAAAGAGGACTTGCACAGCTAAGTGGTGGATGGCTGACCAGGTGGTCCCACATTCCCATGTGGATAGATCATGAGGAACAACTAGGAAGCAAAAGACCAAGCAATTCAGGGTTCCAATGCAGGGAAATGAGGTCTCAAAACCTCTGGTTGTAAAACCCTATTGGGGACTGTGGTGGCAGGAGAAACTCCCAGTCTCTCAGAACACTCCACTGGAGGGCCCCGCAAGGTCCTAGAAAGCACAAAAAACCACCCACTTGGGACTCAGCACCAGAAGGGTTCAATTCAGTTGTGGGTAGAGGGAGAAGTGACTGAAAGCCGCCAAGAGCTGAGCAACAGGCATTGTGTCCTCTGAACCCTCCCCAACATACAGCACCACAACACAGTGACATGGGCTGCTCTACCCTAGTGAATACCTAAGGATCCTCCCCCTACAACAGAACACATGCACCAATACAAAGAAATATGGCCCAAATGAAAGAACAGATCAAAAAACCAGAAAAAGAACTAAGTGACAAGGACATAGCCAACCTATCAAATTCAGAGATCAAAACACTGGTAATAAGGATGCTCACAGAAATGACTGAGTATGGCCACTAAACAAAGGAAGAAGTGAAGGCTATGCAGAGTGACATAAAGGAAAATGTACAGGGAACCAAGAGTGAAGGGAAGGAAACCAGGACTCAAATCAATGATTTGGAACAGAAGGAAGAAGTAAACATTCAACCAGAACAGAATGAAGAAACAAGGCTTCAGAAAAATGAGTAGAGACTTAGGAACCTCCAGGACATCTTTAAACATTCCAACATGCAAATCATAGGGGTGTCAGAAGGAGAAGAGGAAGAGCGAGAAATTGAAAACTTATTTGAAAAAATAATGAAGGACAACTTCCCCAATCTGGTGAAGGAAATAGACTTCCAGGAAGTCCAGGAAGCTCAGAGAGTCCCAAAGAAGTTGAATCCAAGGAGGAACACACCAAGACACATCATAATTA